>AYEL01070799.1:0-126663 GCA_000484575.1 Olivierus martensii | reverse complement strand
CTTTTCGATGTTCCTGGAATTTCTTTCTGTAATGCCCACTCCTTACGCAGTTGATTTTCTTTTTGTAGGAGACACGTCTATGGTAGATTTTGGTTTATTTCAGCGATTCTACAATAGCTTGTATTAAATGGCTGGCTTTTAATTTTATTCAGTCAAGCAATTTTACTTGAGTGTAAAATCCTTTCTTGATATCTTGGCAAAGATTAATGTATGTATGTATAGCCATACTTTCGAAAAATCCCTAAAATACATCAAAAATTGAAAATTCCTTTTTTGCTATTGTCCCAATTAAGTGAAAAGTTGTGCCAATTAAGTGAAAAGTTGTCCCAATTAAGTGTTTAAACTTTGTATTAGTTTATTAGTTTGGTTTTCGTTCTATGAGATTTGTCCCAATTACGCAGTTGTCCCAATTAACAGGTGTCCCAATTAAGCGAAATCCACTGTATATAGTACATATATTAATAACAACTTCCAGTGATGTTTTTGGCCTTTTATGGCCCTCCTCAACTGGTTCTCTCAAATCATTTGAGAGAACCAGCTGAGGAGGGCCATAGAAGGCCAAAAACATCACTGGAGGTTATTATTAATATATGTACTATATCTAATAATAAAATAGTGTTCTTTTCCTGCTTAAAGTGCTTGTGATTCCTTATAAAATAGTATCATTTAAAAACTATAATATTGTAGAATCTCAACAATTTGAAATGAATGGGACTAAGTTCACTTCAAACTATCTAAAGGTTTGAACTATAATAAAATATATGGTATATAATCTGAAAAAAATTTTAAATGCTATGGTTTTAATGATAAAATATTGCAAATAATAATATTTACTGTCAATATATCATATAAAAAAGATGCTTTTTTAATTTTAAAGATGAAAGTGCCATGTTATCGCCTTATGATGAGGTTATGTTTTGATATTCCCAGTTTAAGTCAAACATGACTCACAATGATAATTTTAGCCATAATAATATACAATGGAATACTGAATCCTTTAAGATGGTATAATCATCTGGATTTGATCTCAAGTCTTCAAGGTTATAAAATAATTAGTTTCTTTCTGATACATGGATAAGAAAAAAAATCACATATCTTAAAAAAAAACCTGGGTTCCAAGCTATAAAATCATTTGGAATTGAATCCAGATTCCCAAAGTGATAAGCAATTGTTTTATTACAAAAGTTGCTTAAAAAGTAATGCATCACATTTTTTCTTGGAAACTACTTATTTCAAATGAATGAAATTTACTTACAATATAAATTAATAATTCCAGTACAAATACTTTTTTTTTACATAATACCCATCAAGGTATACCTTAAGTTAGTCTAGTGCCAATATAAAACAACTGCATGCATGTCTTACCTGTACCAACTCTTGCGCTGTTGATCTAACCATATTCTCATCTCATTAATCATGTTTTTGTCATCTTCAAATTTTGTTCCATATAGTGCATATTTAAGTAGCTCAAAAAGATGATAATCAAAAGGAGCCAGATCAGGATTACAGGGGGATGGGGAAGCACAATTCAATATGACAATTGCTTCCAGAGTTTTCAGACTTGTGTGTGCATTGTGTGCTGGAGCATGGACTTGTGTGTGCATTGTGTGGGTGTGCAATGTTGTGCTGGAACAACATTGACAAGAATCACCCCTCCATCAATGCCCCAAAAGATAGTCATCATAACTTTTCCAACTGAAGTTGTTGTTTTGAGTTTCTTTCACTGTGATGACTGTGGATGATGCCATTTACACTATGAATATGCTTGATTATCTTTTTATCAAACTCAAAATGGTGTACCTACATTTTGTCACCTGTAAAAATTTGGAACAAAAGAAATGCTCTTCTACCTCAAATCAGAAGAAATTGTTTTATTTGGAATTCTCTGTTCAGCTGTCAGACTTCAAGGAACCATCTTGTACAAACCTTTAAATATCTGAAGTGTGATATTCAATTTTTAAAGCTTTAAAATTGCAATCACACTTCCATTGCTGACTGAAAGCTATAGGGCCAATTCTTGGCTTGTGATGTGCCAATTCAGATGAATAATGGCATCAATGCAGTTTAGTATGTCTAGGCTGGTGGCTGTGATGGGACAATCAGAGCATGGTCAATCTTACAGGTCTACTGTTCCACTTTTTTATGCATTAAATCTGCCAGCCCAATGACACCAGACCTCTCCTACCAACTGCAGAACTTCCATATACAGTACACAAACATTTGTGAATGTTCATAACAGTTTCCTCTTCACAATCAAGAATTCAATAACTTTGTTTTTAATGCAAATCATTTATAGTCACCATTTTGACAGATTACTACAGCCATGCTATCTGTGAGAATGCCATGTAAATCTGCACAGATGTGCAGGAAACTTCAAAATTGCAGCATGCAAAATTTCACTTTTATATATTTAATGTTGACTGTGAAAAAAATTGTGATGCATTCCTTCTTGAGCAATCCTTGTATATTTTTAATAAAACAAAAAATATTTCATGCTATGATATCAGAATATTGTAAGAGCAATGATAAGACTACTCAAACATATAACTGCTTTAACAAAATAATAAAGCTAAAATCTAAACATCGACAGCAGTAGATTAATCAATAAAAATCTTTATATACATAGTACTTTCAATTGCTATGCAATCATCATCAGCCCTAAATTACAATCACTAACTAAAGAACGGTTTAACCAAAAGAACGTGGAATCTTCCCAGCATTCTATTTACAAAAGTTTAAAATTTGAAAAATTTCTAACATTAGATAAAAAAACCTACAAGGGAAAGAAGATGTAATAAATAGCAGAATATCTGAATAACTATCTGAAGCTTGGCTATATGTTTTGAATGCTGCATCCTCATAAATCCCTGATCTCCTTTTATAAATTAATACCTTGTATCCTACTCCAATATATATCTTATTAGTTATTATTATTTTTATTAATCTTAGCCATTTTATGTATTTTAATTTTATTTTATAGCTTTCTCTTATTTTCAAATTTTAAACTTTTGTAAATAGAATGCTGTGAAGATTCTACATTCTTTCTGTTAAACCATTCTTATGTTAGTGATTGTAATTTAGCACTGATGATGATTGCATAGTAATTGAAAGTACTATGCGAATAAAGTTTTTATTGATTAATCTCTTGCTTAGATTTTAACTATAGCAATCATAAGATTGGAATGATCGTAAGTCAAAGATTACTTGTACTTTATAAGTATATAAATTAATTATTCTACCTAAAAGGAGTTGGATTTTTTAAATTAACTAATATTTAAAAGGTAGATGATATTATATGAAAAGTTTTAGATACTCTTTTATTTAGCAGACAGAAAAATTTTTATAATTACAAAAACAGCCAACCCTTAATAACTTTTTTACTAGAAAATTATATTATTTTCCAGAAACAGATTATCAGTGTGTTGCTGCTTCCATTTATTCTATATAACTTAGTTCTAGCTCAAGAACAGTTAGTGTTGCATAACAATAAAAACAATGTGATAGTTATAATCATCATGACAAAGATTTCATAACATGACAGCTATAAGTATCAATGAATGCTAACATGTTAATACAGATGTAAACTATTCTAACAAATAGAAATAAATACATAAAAAGAAATATATCCATATGATTTATATTTCGACTAAATTTAACTCAACTAAACAATAAATTAGTTAAATTTTTTAAACAATAGTAAAAATTTTTGATTGGAGTATTATCTTAGATTATACAAAAACTCAAACCTATGATTTGAATTATTGAGATTCTACCATATTTTTAAATAATATCATTTTATATTATTTTAATTTGACTTTTCTTTGAATTTATTAATTAAGAAATGTTCAAAGTTTGTTATTTTTGTTTAGGCTGTTTTGAAAGGTGTTACTGAAAACATTATGATTGAAGAAGTTTTTATTTTACTGAATAATATATTTTTAAATAAAAAATCAATTTCAGTATGAATGTTATATCTCAAACAAAATTTTCATGTAAGATTGCAAACATTCATTGGGACAAATAATCAGAGAGATGAGACAGTACATGATAATGCATTTATATCATCATATACTGTACATTTCTTTGATTATTTTGTCTTCCATTTTCTAACACTTTCAAAATGTAATTTCTTTCAGAATTAAAATTTTAAACTTATTCTGAATATAATATTTTCAATATGATTCATCTATATGTATGTAGATTCTCTTCAACTTTTGAACATGATACAATCAGCAAATCTTGGTAACTAACTGATATATTGAATATGTAAATGCATCAATATCCAATATGCCAATAACATTCATATTGTATCTGATCATTTTTGCTTTTGTTAGTTTAATGATGCTATACCATACTGCAATGAGTAATGGTAGTCAGCAATCAAAATACATGGTATAAGATATTTCAAATTTATAATCTAGCTATAAGAACATAACTCTGTCATAAGTCAATAAATAATTGTATATAATTATTTATATGATCATTTTGCAATATTATGGATCAATAATTATTATTGCTGTTCTATGTAATTTCTGATATTTATCATTTAAAAGTGTTTTGTTTAGAATTCATTTATGAAAACAATATTTTTGTTCTAAAATTTTATGAGGATGAAATAGTATATATAGTAGTAATCTTTATTTATTTTTTTCAGTAATAGTTACTCTGCTCATTGTATTAATGGAAATTATGTGCTAAGTGCAAAATCAAATTATAATTGTTTTTTAAGTGCAAAAATAAATATAAAGCAGAACAAATTATAAATTTCAAATTTAAATATTTAAAATCTTTATAAAATAGTAAAGTAATAATAAAATGAAAATTCTTGCAAGATAAGAATAATTATAAAGGGACAATCAATTAAAGAGTGAATATGTAACAAACAAACACAAACACAAAAATAAAACTCAAAGCATTTACCTGTGTATTAAATTAGTGAGTGGTTCAATCAACTTTTTACCCAGTCTAGGTTCTAGAGGAGTCAGAGCACCAAACTGTAAGAGGGGAAACTTCAAATTAGAATATTCAAGCTATAGAAAATGTTAACTACCTTGTTGTTTGGTGACCAATTGATAGAACAAGAGAAAGAAAAATCTTTTTCTTTCCTTCTTTTTTTGATATTTCCCCTATTATATCTGTGTAAAAATCTCCATTTGTATGATTGTATTGTTTGTCATTTGTTCTTTTATTTTGTTTGTTTAACAAGTTGACAAATTTAGCATTTAGAAAAGCAATAATTGAAGCTAAGACAGTTGAAAATTTGATTAAATAAATAAATGACATTGTGGGCTAAAAAATAAGCAATCGTGCAAAATAAACTGAATAAATTTTTAACAGCTGAACTGAGAAGTTATATGGGAAAGGTATGTTTACCTGCGAATAATATTAATGAGAGGTTGACTCAACTTTCTACCCAGCCGCGGTTCAATGTAGGTCAGAACACCAAACTGGAAGAGGTAAAAAAAGATATGGCAGGTAAAAGATAAAGAGAAATTATCATGCACACAAATGTTTCAGACAGAAAAAAAAATTACTGAAAAAGCAGGTAATATCAAAAGAATCTTTAATTTATAATGCTGAAATATTTTAATGAAAATGTAAATTTTCTGCTAACAATATTAGGATTGTTTAAAATTATCAATTCATGCTTAAGAAAAATATAACATGCATTCAGGTAATCAGGCTAATAAGTTAAAATTAATGTAATTTTAGTTCAATAGAATTTTTTTAATTATAATTGTTTATGTGAAAAATAAAAATTATATTTTAATTAAAAATTCATATATTAATAAAATAAAATCAATTATTTTAGTTTTAAATTAACTATGGTCAAAAAAAAGAATGGCCAATATAATATCAGTTTCAATTTTATCAAATTTTTTTAATTATTATAGTTTCAACCCAATAAAGCTAATTACAAAAATTATTAAAAATCTACATTTCAATAGGAGAATTACTAAAGCTATTGCAATATAATTACTTTTTAATTATAAAATAAACTTCATAGGTTACTAAAATTATTTAACAATTTTATATACTAAACTTTGTCATAATTTGAAATAATGTTATAAAATAAAATGCATAAATTACTAAAATTATTTAATAACATTATAAACTAAATTTTGCAATAATTAGAAATAAGAATTAATATAATTTTTCATTTTTTTGCAATTATTTTGTGTGGTTTTTAACAACAGGTAATTTAAATAATAATCTTTATGATAGATTAAGATTTACAAATTCTCCCAATTTAGGATTGAAAATTTATATTATTTATTTTAAAAATTTATAAAATGAGGAGATACCATTCTTACATTCTTTAAACAATAATGTGATTTTTTTATAAATTTTATGTGGTGATATTTGTTATATTTTGAATAATCAAAAATTTCATTATTAATTATTTTTAAGTGAAAAATAAAATCAAGTTTTTTATTTGTCTTCATTTAGATTTAAAAATATTTATTAGTAATTTTCTCTTTGATATCTTATGAACCAACATTTTTCTCAAAAATTATAGAAGGTAGAGAAATATTGCAAAATACAGGTCATTACTTTTTTATTTTGAACTAAAACCCATGATGAAAATTTTTCTGTTCATCCACTTAGCTCAGTAGATGCCAGACATTTTGTTTTTAATAGAAAAATATATAATAAAGGCCCTACCTAGACAGTTTTAAATTTACAATTTCAAAGATACATTAGTGCAAATAAAAAATTGATTATTATTATTTGAGTTGGATTTCTAAGAAAAAATTTTTCAATAAACAATTTTTTTTTATAAATATTATTTATAGCCTTAAATTTATATAACCAGCTTGTAGAATTATGCTCATTAATTTAATCTAAGAATTCTGCTTATTAATGCATTGAAGTTAAATATTGTTGGGCATTTAGTTTTCAATTTATGCAGAATTTCTTTAAATGAATTAATCATATAAGTTGAGGTCTTATTATATAATTTTTCAGATAAATATAATTTTATTCCTTTATGAGTTTTCATATTTGTATATTTTTCCTTCAATTAATAATTTTATAGTTATTCAGGAATAAAAGCAATGATTTTGCAATAAATAAATTATAGATAATATACATTTCTATGGATCACATTTCTCAAACCTATGAGAGACAAAAATAAACTACAAAAAATCTGTTGTATTACTTTATATTTCAAATTAAAATCTATGATTAAAAATTTTTTATACACATCCATGTGATGTGCTAAAAGCGTCAATACAGAACACTGTTATGCTTGATATTTTTCTATTATATTCCTCTTCCTCTAGAAGTTAAATTCCAACAGAGGTAACAATATCTGAATCATTCATACATTGAAATCCTATTTGATATGAGTCACACTTTGTAATCATTCATTAAGATTTTCTTTATTGGCATTTTCAAAACTTTACAAATTTTTTATTAACTCTATTATCTCAGATATTATACATGTCAATTTATGATACATAATTTTACAAATCAAGCAAATCAAAGAAAAAACAAATCATAAATGGATAATATGTATCTGGATAAAAGAGAATATACTGTACATAAGTGATCCAATAATCAATTCATATTTGAGCATATTGAACTAAAATTATTATTTTAACTTCAAAATGTAATATATTTGCAAGCAGGATTAAGCAGAATCAGACCTTTTGGACACAACAGCATCAGACTACCAAGCACTGTGTTAACTTATGATAATGTTCTTTTATTAGTATGAATCCTTTATGCTTATAAAAACAGCCTAACATATGACATTTGCATTCAGGTCTAAAAATTTTCACGCTGGGACAATTTCAGGCATCAAATGTAAGTTATATTTTGCCATTACTGATGAATTTAATTTGCAAATAATATATGATAGTATAATTGATGAAAATGTAGTTGATCATAGGATTTGCATATGCTACTATTATATTTCATCAGTACCAAAAATTTAAATGAAATAAGAAATTTTCTAAGAGACTTTCCAATATAGAAATCTATGAACTAAAACTAAATATCAGAAATATTTGATATCATTAAGGAAATTTCTATCTTGTTATAAAAATTATAAATAAAATAATGAATTTAAAATGATTTACTATTTCAAAACAATAGTTAATATTTATTACTAAGGGAATCATGCTTAATTATTATTTAAGACTGATTCATAAAAAAAAAATGGCAGATTTATGAATACTTGATACTCAAATGGATTTTGCAGTATTATATCAACAAATTAATTGTAACTTCATATAAATAAAAATTACTCTTTTAACTTTTATTTTTATTTATATTTACAATTTTCTTTTGAAAACTCACAACTCTTATATGTTACTATTACATGAAATTTCATAGATCAGTAATTGTAAATAATATACATGATTGATTTTATTTTACTTGATATTCATATAGATTAACAAGTCATATTCATAAACTGGAAATTGATTTTATTTCTTCTAATGTTTTAATAAAATAAGTTATTTTTTATTTTTTCTCCTTAATTTTTAATATAATTTATTTAATTAAAGATATTATATGTCACTTTCTCATATGTTATATTTCTTTAGAAATAATGCATATCACTTTCCATTCTTTTTTTTTCACTTTAATAATTATATCAAATCCAAATACAATTATTTTTGGAATGTATAGTGATGACATCTATTATCAATATTTTCAATTATTCTAGGTGAAGTGAACAAAAATTCAATTTTTCCTAAATAGTTAATTAGGAATTTTCATTCAATCATGATCTATTTATTCTATAAAATTATTTATCAATAGGAATTGCAATACTGGATGATAGCAGCATTTAATTAGAAATTTCAGTTTATCAAAATATTTTATTGAATTCCTAAATTTTATAACAAAAATTATGTTAAAAAATTTTAAATTAAAATTCTCTATATTTTTTCATGCTATTTTTAATTAAGTAATCATCTTGGATTTTAGCATTTCAATGATCTCTTCTGTATTTGCATTTATGATGTTACAGATATCAAATATTCCCGTTTCAATTCAGCATGAAATAAAATTTTAAAAAAAGAAATTATTTGGATTGTTTGTGACTGATCAACTATTTCTATTAGCAAAATTTCCAAAACTGAAATAAAATTTAGAAAAATTTAAATAGTAAATAATAATAATAAATTTGTGAATAGATTTAATTTTTACAGTGAATATCTTAAAATTCTCCCAAAGATGATTAATATTAATCATTTTATTTTTTATTTTAAATTTTTATGGAAATTCTAAGTGCATTAAGTTTATGAATATGAAATCAAAAAAACATTTTAAAATATAGACTATATGCAATAGCCAATTTCAACTGTATAATACTGATAGAAAAATTATATATTTTTTATATTAAAAAAAGACAAAAATTGTATTTTCTGCAATTCGACTCAGTAATATAATTTTTTAATTATAAATTTGTTAAAAATTAAAAAAATTAAAAGAATATATTTCTAAGATCTAAAATAAATAAATTATTATTATTAATATGATTCAGAATGGTAATTAAAACTCTAACAATCCAACAAAGTAAGATTCTGTCATTACTAGAATTTTGAAAAAGAGAGAGAGAGAGAGAAATTTATGTTTAAATTTGATTCGCACAATAAAAAAATATCTGATGATGATAAAAATTTAAAATTTCTGTATTATCTAAAATATTTTTATATGCTTCTAAATTTATCCAATTCTAAATGGATTGCTCTCTCATATCAACAAAATCATTAATCAGAGTTACTGGATCATTTTTTGATATACATTCATAAATTTTTTATTTTATTTAATGTTTAATAATATATTTTCTTAATTATTGATGTACTATAACATAATAATAATAATAATAATAATAATAATAATTATAAAATTTTATAGCCTTTACAATATAATGTGTTTTATTTTAGATCCTGCTCATAAAACTCCATATATATTCACACGAAATCCATCAGAATTGAAAGGAGAATTTGTTCAGACGTCTCTTGTTAAAAGTGTGAGAGGTTTAGGATTTACAATTATTGGAGGTGATAGTGGTGAAATAGAAGAATTTTTACAAATCAAAAGCGTGGTACCAAATGGACCTGCATGGTCTAATAAAAAGTTGCAAACAGGTATAAACAAATTTTTGCAGTAATAAATAAATTTATTATTATGAATATTTAATTATTTTTACTTTCTGCAGGTGATGTATTGGTGTATGTTAATGATATATGTGTTCTTGGTTATACTCATCAAAATATGGTGTCTTTATTTCAATCTATTCCACCTGGAGAAACAGTCAATCTTCAAGTTTGCAGAGGATATCCTTTACCATTTGATCCCAATGATCCAAATACAGAAATAGTTACCACTGTAGCAGTAACAATGGCAAATTCAAGGACATCGGAATTTCCAAGTGTGTTTTCTAGTGGAAATAATTCTCATGGAGGAAATATTGGTACAGAATCTATAGATACTGTAGCAAGGTCTGCAAAGTCAATGCCAGATTTAAGCAGTGGATTGAATGATCATTCACATCCTCAGAGACATAACAGTGCTGATTTATTAAATAATAGCAATCTTGAAAACACACCTGACATACTTGATTTTAGTCCCCAGAGTTCAAATAAGCCAGAATATTTGACTGTAGAGATAGTGAAAGGAGCATCAGGATTTGGTTTTACTATTGCTGACAGTGCATATGGACAAAAAGTAAATAATTTAAAACTTTAAGTATTGTACATTTTCTGTTTAATGAATTTTAACAATAGAAGCAAAAATAAAATCTACATTTACATTAATCACAGTTTAAGCCAATTAATCATATTAAATAGGTGATAAGGATAAATTTTGTTTAATATATAGCTACTATATTATATTATACTAAAAATTGCAGTAAAATCTACAAACATTAGATTTAAAAAAAAAAAAAAATACATTCTGAATTGAAGGCAAAAAGTTTTATTTATCTGCAGTATAGTAAGTTTCTCAATTATGATGATATATTTATAAATTCACAATTTCCCATTATATCTGAATTAATTGCACAGTTTTTGAAATATTTATGTATGCATTAATATTCACAATTAAAAATTTTGATATTTAGGTAAATTACAAATATTTTCATTATCTTTTATAATTTACTTGAACTTTCAGGTTAATTTCCTTGTTTTATAAACATTTCAATTTTTGGTTAATTCTCTATGCTTTTTTTTTTCTTATATGAAAATAAATTTTTAATTTCAATGGAAAAATTTAAAATAATTCATTAGAAAACATCTTTGTTTTTGCTAATTTTAGCTTATTTTTTATTTTATTTAAATGGAAATTTTCTTTTTTATTCATATATATTCATTCTATTGAATTGCAACATCAATCATTTTTGTAACCAGTAATCATTTATTTTTTTCTTCTGACACTATTCTATTTTGTTATGTTCATTAGTGTTTAATAGCATTCAGTCTCATTCTTAACATGAACATGTTCAGCTCTAATCAGTAGGTCATTGGAGGTGAATTGCCATCTTTATTTTGAAAGCATCTGATCTATTTTCCTGTCAAATACAGATAGTCCTTGATTTATGAGAGTGTTTGGTTTGGAAATGCCCAAAATTTTTGGATTACCTACTATCAATATTTATTATTATGTTCTATTGAAATAAACTTAACAAATACAAAAAGAACACTTTTTGTTTATTATCCTATAGATCAGGGACTCAAACTTTGTCAATTTCATTAGTCAGTGATAGAATTTATTGATGACATAGTTGTTGTAAAATACAAGTGGTCATAAGTTGAACAGTCATAATCAAGGATTATCTATATTTGCTTTAATTCACATAATAATGCTTGCTTGCTGTATATAAGTTAGGCTTAGACTGTAGAGAGGGGTGGGCAAACCGTGGCCCTCGGAGCTACTTAATGTGGCCCCTGTAGCTAATAGCCGTAATGCCAGAAACTTTATCGATAAATAAAATAAATAGAAAAAAAATATCAAATCTGTTCCATATCTCAGCAATGTAGGTTATGTAATTTCTAGAAAAGTAATAAATAATACTTCATATGGTTAAATGTAGATGATGTTACATCGTCATATTTCCAAAGATTTTAAAAAGCATATTTCTTACAAAAATTGATTTGATTAAACAGTTAACCAGAATAAAGATCATTGCATAAGAAATATATTGCAAAATACATTCAAAGTCAAGTAAAATTGTTTTGTCGACCTATCAACTCAATACCTTTCGTAATTTCACTGTTTTGTATTTAATATTTGTGCAGTTTCCTAAACAGGTATGTTTTTAATTGTTATTTCAAATTTAAAATAATTAAATTATAATTTTAATATATAATTTAATTATAAAAATTTGTTGTTTCAAATTTAAAATGATTAAATTATAATTTTAATATATAATTTAATTATAAGAATTTCAACCCTGCCGAGCTTCTCTGAAAACGGCATTTCACTTTTTTGGACTACCGGCATTATTCAAAATCCATGATTCATATAACAGCCAATGAAAGTCTACTAAGAAAATTGGCTTAGTTTTAACTTGTCACTCTTTTATGATATTTTAGTCAACAAATTCTCCCCTTAGAAAAAGTTTAGAATCTTTCTATTATAACTATATAATTTTCTAAGAGAATTTTATCACATCAGACAATTATTAGGTGGATTTTGGAAGACTTTTTTGCTATTTTGTTTTATGCCCCTTTCCAATCACATAGATTACTAAAGGGAAGGATCATTTCTATACACTAGCTATACCCACATCTGTGAAGGGGGCCAGATTGTGAAGTATAGTGAAAAGTTTTTCACTATATGCCAACCTGGGATGTGGTCGTAGGCTCTGTTTCATTGTTACATTATGGCCCTTTCTCCCAAAAGTTTGCCTAACCCTGCTGTAGAGCTTTTCTGACTTTAGAGGAGGAGTTGGTCTTTCCTCCTTGCTCTTGGACCTCTGGGGTCTCTTCTCCCTGTGGGTTTATAGTTTAATGCTTATTTTGGGATTCTCTCATCTTTCATTTTTTCAATATAATTTAGCTAGTTTATTTAATAATAATTTATTTCTTGTATTGTGTTTTTGTTTTCAGACTTTGATTTTAAAGTTTTTCTTTCTATCTAGTCTTGAGAAAACCAGAAGTCTAAGTGATTTCATTTGGCCTGCTTCTAGTGCTTGTCTGTTTCGTTGTTTTAACATCTATTTCTCACTTCCATATTTAAGAATTGCTTTAACAATAATATGTAATCTCAGTTAAGTTTCATTATTTGTTTACCAAAATTCCTTTTAATTATTCCATTAATTCTATTGTAGATTTGTAATCTTTATTTCAGGTGAATATCATTATTAAACTTGATATTGTAGTTCCCAATATATAAATTCTGTAAACTATTCAATTATTTTATCATTGAGTACAATTTTTAATTCTAATTTTTCGATTTTGTGGTTGATTCAATGTGTGTTCCAAGTAGCCATTTTTATTTTATACAAACATGGTCTTTATCCATTAGCTAGGTTAAAATTATCTAAAACTGTCTTATTCAGAGTTTTACGAGTAAAACTCTGAATAAGCCAGCACAAAAAAAAAAAAAAATACTACTACTAAATGTTCTCTAATAAAAGTTCAACAAGACTGCACAAAACAAAAATAAAAAAGTAACAAATAGGTTAACTGACAACTTATGCCAGTTAACCTAGTTAAATCCCAAACATTAAATATATATTTTTTGACAATTTTTTATTATATACTGAACAATAGGAGTAAAATGAAATGAAAAACTTTTTCATTTAGTTTCATCATACTTTCATGTTGAAGTTTTTGTAATAAATTTCATGTTGAAGTTTCATGTTGAAGTTTTTGTAAAAAATTTCAACATGAAAGTAACAAAATCAGGTGGGTGCATTAGATGCATCTTTAAACAATAGCATAATAATAATGTTAGAAAATGAAAAATCTTAATTTATTTAATTTTTATGAAATAACTCAAAAGTTTGGATATTTCATGTTTACACATACAAAGTGACTTTTACATAACTGATATTTAACAAATGAATATTGTCTAATCTGACATCATTAGCAAGATTGTTTGTGAAAGGTCCTCAGTGACATCTCTCTCCAGTTTTTTCAGTTTGTTGTTGATTTCTAACTCTCTTCTCTTTCCCATTTTCTGTATTCATAACATCCTCAGATTTGAACTATAAGTCCAATGATTACTTCAGTTCTGTTTAAGGGAATTTTGCTGTTAGCAATATTGTATATTTTCCAAACATTTACCATACATTTATGGAAAATATAAACTATAGCTTTCATCCTTTATTGTTACTAATTTCTATGTGATTATTGGCAATATCAACTCCTATCCTTTTCACTGTTGGTGATTTCAATTTCTGCTTATAATAGCATGCCATCAATTCATTAAAATTAATGCCTAATTAATATGCAAAAATTAAAATTATCATATTCCCCTAATTTTGTTGAAATCTTTTGAAATTTTCACAATTTATTATATTTATTGTTTTCTTTAACAATATAAGCATTTTTTGGAATTTTAATTCTTTCCCAACTTTCGTTCCATAGATTACTGAAAACACAATTTTTAATATGAAATCTTAGCCATCCAATGAAATAATTGCTATTCTTAGATATCAATTTCATCTCTGAACAAATTAAGCCAAAATGATGAAATTCAGACTATAATTTCATAAAAAAAATTTATAAAAAAAATTTATAAAAAAATCAGATATTATATAACTTTTGTTGACTGAAGTTATGTCAAATAATTATTAAAAAAATTGTATAAATTCTATGAAATATTATTTTTATTATTAATATTTCATATTTATTATCTTGTTCTTCATTTGTGTGATTTTTAGCAATACTTTTTATAAATTTTTTAATTTGTATCAAAAAATACTAACATATACAAAAATTGTCTCATCTCATACATAAATAGCTGTAATATTCTTTACATTCCTCTAATTGGAATGCAGATGGTTTATATTTTACCAATCTACCCAATACCATAAGCTCAGAGTGTAAAGTAGGCTTGACCACAATTTCCTGGCATGCAACTGGCTGCATTAAAGCAATAAAAATGCCACACCCATCTAAATGGCCACAGGGTATTTACATTTTGATTTTCACATTTTTCACCTAAATTTTGGTGAAAATAAAAAAAATGTGATCAAGATGTATTTTTAATTATTTTAATAGAATTAGCCAATATTTTCCTATTATCTGCAATATTTTTTTAATTTTCAAGATTTTATAGCTCATTGTTTAAAAAATTAAATTTTTATCTATAATTTTAAGAATAACATTTATCTCATCCCAAAACTGGAATAACTTTGATATATTAGAATAGAAAATCAACAAGATGAGATAAAAAGAAATCTAAATTCTATTAAAAGGAATCCATTCAATATAATGTTTGTAAAAACATAATTTTTAAAAAATTTCAACAACAGAAAAAATTTAGGAACCATCATCAAAAGTGGATATTTTCAAAAGCAATTAACATGAAAAACCACTTCAAAAATAGTTGAATTAATAAAATCAGAATTAAAATTTTTTTTATGATTTTTTTATCACTTTGTTTTCACCTTTTGTTTTGATATCTATAGACCTTAATTGCAGTGAATGGATTATATAATGAAGTCGTCATCAAAGTTTTCTCATTAGTAAACATATCAATTGCTGGAAAATTACAACTTCATCAAAATTTTCATTAAAGATATTTTCAGTAGCTTCAAGAAGTTCCTTGAATATTGGTTGTATTTAAAATAGTTATATCTTAATATTATTTGCTTTATATATAATGTTAAATAATAATCAACAGGATTATAACAGGTGATAAAGCATATGAAATTTTAATTCTTTACTTCATTTATTTTAGTGAGAGATAGAGGGCATATTCACTAATTTAACTTTAGAACTATAAATGATCAAATGAAAAGAATATAGTTAAAGCATTAAGAAAAAGAGAGCAAATTTTGCTAGAAGATTTGAACAGATCATTAAAATAAGAAAGAAGGAATCTTTTAGTCATCTATTATAAAATGCAGATTAGATAATGGATGAATCTTGGCTTTTATCCAGGGGATAAATGATATTTACTGCTTCCTGTCACTTAACAATACAATGCTTCAGAATGGCACATGAAAATAACATGCTAGCAATAAACTGTAATGCATCACTGTATGTTATGAGTGTAAGAAAAATCTCAAAAGGTGTGTCAACACCATACATCCAAAACACATTTTTAAAAAAATTATAACTCAAATCACAGTTCTGTCAATACAGACTAACCCTATGATCATATTTATAATTATATCAATATACTGCCAACAAATTGACCCAAACTTATTTAATAAACTGATATTGCATAAATCAAAGTATATCTAAAAAAACACAAATTTCAGAACATTTAAAAAATAAAATGGCATATATTAATTTTTTTGTATGTGAATATAGGAATATGCTATTTTGGACCCATTAAATTCAAAATGATGCATTTGCACACTTTTGAGACTTAATGGGCTAATTCATCTCAAAAATTTCTGTATCCAACAATCTTAAATTCAATATGTATGAAAGCACACCTTAATAAATGAAATGACTAAATGAAATTTATGAGCATATTTTAAGTGTAGGTAAGAAAATTTAAAGCCACAAGTAATATTGTTGCAAAAAAGTAAATTACTTAATAAATCTTTAATTTGCAAATTATGGAAATTCAACACAAATAAATTGAGCATCCACGTATCTTCGAAACCATGAAATTCAAAACTATATAAGTAGAAGACTATATAGTGTTCATATATGATGTGAAAATCATAAAAATACTTTTTTAATTGGAAACAGAAATAAATATTTGCATAACATTACAAGTATTTCATGGTTTAAGAGTTTTTCAAATATGAAGTATCAAAAAAAAAAATCAAAAATATGAACATAATTGCAATAAATAAATGTTAAACATTCATAAAAAGGCACTTCGAACTACATACATAGCTATACAACTCAATATGAGTGGGTTTTTAGCAGAAACTCCATCTTCTATAAAATTGGAAAAATCAAAATGGTAAACCTAGAAGCAGAAGTAATGCACTCTCTGGCCGTTATGGTTTTATTAGCACATTATGTAAATAACTTTCCCAGATTTTGCTTAAAGCAGTAGTTTATCTGTATAAAAGTTCATATACTTATATGACAATAATTATGAAGAATAAAACTACTTTAACATTTATATGACAAATAATTTCATTATTATTATAATATGCTTGATTTTAAAAGCCATGTTTTTATTTCTTTAGATGAATGAATCATTGCTTCATCATAAATTATTGATTTTGTTATGTTTACTTAATTTTATTATGATCAGATTTCATTGGTAAGAAAGGAATCCCTGTTTTAACATCATTTGTAGGGAAATTGATTCATGGTATGAGTTCTTATTTTACAAGTTCATACCAAAAACAAATTTACTCCTGAAGTTGAGAACTATTTGCATATAAAACAAATATAAATTCACTTTCTTTAATATATAGAAATTGCATGGTCGCAATATCCAAACAAGTAATCGTTGATCGAATTAGTCACATAGCAGCGCTTTGGCTTTCTACAGATTAGGGTAGAAAACCGAAGCGCTGCTACCAGATTAGGGTTCGATTGCGAATCCCATTCTATAAAATTTTTACAGGAAATTCCAACCCGGAAGTCGGTACCCATCTCTATAGTCTATCCGACCCATCCATAGGTATGGAATCTCTGGCAGGGCATGCATTCACCTTGCCACTTAAATCATTTTAATACTGTATTAAGTCGGTTCACTTAGTTTCAATTATATCTCCATATCACACAGGATATATCGTATCTGATGAGGGCCGCTTTTAGAACACATCACAGGCTGGCCAGCATCCATAACAGAATCAACTGGAAGGATGAGGGGAATTTCAATGGGCCGAGTCCAGACTCCTCCTGGAAAACTGGAGGTGTAGAACCAGAATCATCCAAGGTGGTGACAAGGATGATGTTTTACATTGGAACACCTGTGACAGTCGTCTGTGATTAATTTGGCTTTTCAGTGCCCACCACTGGACGCTCACATTCTTAGCGGGTCAAATGAAGATTAGGTTCAATGAGCTGATCCCATATCGATGGCTGATCCGAATTCTTCCTAAAAAAGGTTTTGGAGGTGAGACTCGGAAAATGGATCCGAATATACTAATGAACAGTAGTCCAAGATCAAACAGTCGGCTGGATGCCCGACTATACTTGATCTTAGACTACCGTTCATTGGTTTGAACTGGAGCGTTCACTAGTTTATCGCAGTTTGCCACATGAACATACGTGGCAGACTGCAAAGTCACACGTGAATCGTGCCACATATGACTTCAGATATATTTGTTTTAATGGAAATGCTCACATTCAAATACTAGTAAAATGTTGTAATTTTGCCAACTAAAGCACGCAGCAAGTTGATGATGATGACCTTGATGTAAAAGTCAAGGGCATCATCATCAACTTACTGCGTGCGTACGTATCATTGACGTAAAATAATATTGTCCTTGATGTAAAAATAAGTACATACTGCCAATGGTGAAGACATTTACTTTTACACAATATATATTCAATGGCGAATAGATAGTGTATACAGAATGCACTGATGTCTTTTATATCCACGCCGAATGTGCCTCAGAAAAAAAATAATGCTATCCTTGACTTTTACATCAAGGACAGTATTATTTTTCTTCTGAGCCGCATTCGGCATGGACGTATAAAAGACAACAATGTGCATTCTGTAAATACTATCCATTTGTTATTGAGTATATTATATAATGCAATGTATTCACCATTGGTAGTGTATACACACTGATGCTCAAAATTAAAGGATAATATGCAAAAAGCACAAAATTATAACATCGCAGACGACGAATACACAGTTTCAAATGCATAACATGGCTCCAAACATACAAATTAAAAGAAGGAAAATTAAAGGCAGGATAGTTCTGTCGCTTCTTATACAGGTGTATAAAAAATGGTAATGTGACAATAACTTCAATTCATTAGCATGTGAAGTCAATCATGTCACAAAGTTATCAAATGGACGATTTTGAATTGTGGAGAGCAATCGGTATGATACAAACTGGTCAGTCCCATACAGAAGTCTGAAGAGCCCTCCTCTTCATAATTTTTCGTCACACTAAGCTTAGCCCTTTTAACTGTAATATTTTAAATTTCCTCTCTCAAAGTTTTTCTCCAGTTTTATATATATATAAAAAATACAATAGTAGTAGAAAATAGAAATTATGCTTTAACTGGATAAAAATATACTTGGTTCTGTTCTGTCATTTATAATAATTTATAACAGGCCTGGCCAATCTGCTGCTTGCAATATTCTTTTATTGCACCAGCATATTTTTATAACACTAATAACTGAAAACCCAATTGTTCCTCCAGGTGGCCATTAGATTAACAAACTTATCAAACAAGTCTGGCCAAAGAATAAGTGTTTGAAAAATAAGGATTGTAATGCAACATATTTGCATTAAAATCCTTATTTTTCAAACACTTATGCATAAGCATTATAAAATTTTATAAGGAAAACTTTTAAGTAAAAAAAACTTTGTAATTTTTAATTTTTAGTCATTTTAATGTGACTAATTTGTATAACTCCTTACTCTTACATTAAAAACAAACTTGCAAATCAAATATTGTACATTCTTTCCCCTAGTAGTATGATGTTTAATTGATACATAGACTAATAATTTCCTACTAGGGCAATCTGGGATATGAAAAAATTCAACCGAAAGTATAATTTTAGTATATTTTTCTTTTGTATTTACATATTTATTGCTTTATTAATTAATATCATCACCAATACAATCACACATCTTAAATTTAAATCATAATACTTTAATTCCTGTTCAATATGGGATGACTCTAAGGATTTGAACAGTAAGACATTGTTGGCAAGGATGATACAGATTTGACATGTTTTAAACTCACATTTCGAACAATGTTATCAAATGTCGTCAGGGCTAAACTGAGATTCAGTTGTGAGACCTGGATATCAATAGTTACAGGATGACTGCCAATTGCACAATGTAAATTTGTAATATATTTCTCAAAAACTAAAAACTCGATCTAAAATATAATTGTAAATCCTTGTAGAGTTTTCAGAGTCAAGAGCAACAATTTTGTTGCTGTTTACTTACAATATTTTTAGTTTTCAAGATAGTGCAAAAACAAACTCAAAAATGCCCGAATTTTTCAACTCTCTTAACTTTGTATCTATTACTTGAAAAACATAAAAACGACATCAAAACTATTTATTGATCTGAAAACTAGGTTTCCTACTGAATAATTTCATTGCTTACTATTTGTCTGTCTATTACAATTTAGAAATTATTGAGAGTGAAAGTAACCAAGGCGAAATAATCAAAATGCAAATTTAGAAATTTTGATTTTTTTCTAAAAAAACTAATTTTTCTTACATATTCGTCACTGGAATTATATATCCAACAAATTAAGTATAAATTGTTTATACTTTTGTCTATTAGTTTTGGAGATATAAGAGCAGTTTGATGTTTCATTTTTTGTGACAACCAGACTGCCCTAGTGTACCCTAGCATAGATGTTATTCATGCTAAAATTAGGGAAAAATCAAAGATATATGATGCATTTATCACATATGTAATTCACATGAAACGTGACCAATCAGAAAATTCTAAACAATAATGCAATGTCTTTGCATAATGGCCACAGAAGATGCTATGCTAAATATCATTCAATTAAAATTTTAAATACCTCATTAAAAAAAGTGTATTTCTGATAAATATGGATATATGTACTACACAAGCTCTTTGAGCAGGGAAAAACTCTTCATTTATAAATTAAACTCCTTTATTAAAATTTTTTTATTCTAAGTTATTAGTTTGTAATGTTATACTGATGAAGGTAGTTTGCTTTAATAAAGGAATTTAGTTTGAAAATGAAGAGTTTTTTCCCTGTTTGAAGAGCTTGTATAATACATATATATTTAAGATAGAGCAGTGTAATGATTTAGTAGATTATAAATATGTATATATCAGAACTATAGAGTACTCAAAAAATCCATATGCAGAATGTTGTGTATGGATTCATTTGAGTATTTGGTCAATTTTTCTTGGTATTACGAAGTTTTCTGCTGTTCTGCACTATTTAAATACAATTATAAAATGATGGTAAACAAATACAACTAATAAATTCCCCAATTTTATTATCTAATGTACAGTCATAAGGAAATGAGAAAAATTTGTTAATAATATTTATTATTATATTAAAAATTTAAATAATAGATTCTATCAATCTAATCTTCAGTTTTCCAATCTCTGTTTCTTTTGATTCTTGGCATCAAATTCCTTGATTCGTTCTTCAATAACTGGCCTAAAGTGTCGAACTAAACCCTAAAAGAAAGAAAAAACATTCCAGATTATAATTAAATTTTTCTAATGAAAAATGAATAAAATGAGAGGGACAGAGAAATAGGGTAGAAGGGAAAGGGATTAATAGAAAACAAATGGAGATTTTTTTCAGAAAACTTTTCCTGGAAGTTTTTATTTCAATTATTTAGCTTATCAAACAACCAAATGGAATTTGCATTTCAAATGCCATTTGGAAAATTATCAATTGTCATTTATTTATTTATAAAATTAAGTTTATAAAATTCGATCACTTTTTTTATTTAAGTAAAATCACTTTATTAATCTTAAGAATATTTTTAAAGATTTCAAATGTCAAAAAATTTCAAACTTTCAACTTTAAGAATGCAGCTTATCAATTATATTTAATTAGCTAAAATTGTTAAATTTTAATTAATTAAATATAATTGATAAGCTGTTTAGATTTGTCATATATAGATGTTTTGGCTTTTAATCCCAAGAATTCAGAAACAAATCTGAGTTCCACACTTCAAATCCACATTTTCTACAGTCTGGTTAACCCTTCACAGGAGTAGGCAGATCAAATTAGAGCTTAAAATGGCTTAGTTATTTAGTAATCAGCCAACAATTAGAAAGTGGTATTTAAAAAAATCTTAACAGTTATTTTTAGTAAATTAATTTTGCCTATTTCAAATAAATATTAAATATTTGGGGAATGAAAAAAAAAACACTTACTTGAACAGGCCAAGCAGCACCATCTCCCAAAGCACAAATTGTGTGACCTTCAATTTGTTTGCTAAGTTCATAAATCATATCAATTTCATCTGTTTTAGCATTCCCTTCAACTGAAAATTATGAAATCATTATATAAAAAATTCCTTTTAAAATAAATGGAATATCTAAAATAAATTTATTAAAAAAAGTAAATGAATAATTTAGATAAAAATAATTTTATTAAATTCTGCTAATTAGTAATAATAAATAAAAGATTAATACAGTAAGTTCTTGTTTACTATTAAGATTAGGTTCCTGAAAATTGCAACTTTAACTGAAACCAGAAATTCCATAAGCTTAATATTATAAGTTGGGATTATGTTCTTAGAGTGCTTTTTCCTGATAGTATCCTTCTAGTATTTGGTTATTTTTGACATCTAATCATTACTAAGTTATATTGTTCAATAATGGAATGACATGAATGAAAAATACAATTTAATTGGAAAATATTACATAGCTGTTATATATCATGATTAATGGGAAAGAAAATTTTTTTATAATAAAAGCAACTTAGAATTCAACAAAATTCTGTGAATTCTGAGTTTCTTTCAGGGATAATCTTCAACCTGGAAGTGATATTTAATTATCAATATTTTATTGTAGATGTGATATCTAAAAGATTATAAACTGCTTCAGATTAATTTATTATATCTTAAATAATTGGCAATAAAAATTAGAATCAAATTAAAATTACATATGTTGTGATAATTCCTTGCTACAAATGCAGATAGTTACACAGGTAGAATGAAAAATTCTCATAAGCCATATCTGGTCTATGAAACATAGTTTGACAATATCCAATGTAAAAATATATTCCATTATCTACTGATAATAAACAGTTAATGATAAAAGTATTGAATATTTTACCTCATCTTATTAATTATCATTCCTACATACAGAATAAATAAAATATATCCACAAGTTTTCTTTTGATAGATGAACTATACCTAAAGCATCTATAAGTATAGAAAGAAAACAGTTCCTTAAGACTTATGCTGGCTATGTAGAATTTAACTATGCAGTAGTCAACAGTCATCAGTATGCTTTTCTCTCATAATACACAAACTCTATTAAACTGCATAGACATTAGCATTTTCAAAATTAAAAAAAAAAAATAAAAAAAAATAAAAATACAACAGTATCACCAATATCTTACATTCCTGAAATTAACAACTTCACTATATGATGCAAAGGAACTAGCACTATCTGTTCATTATTTTTGGAATTTAAAGGGAATTTCTTGCACAACTCCATCTTTCTTACTAGTCAAAGAAATTCGCACAATTTTCACTATTACCAATTGCCGATCATCATTTGAAATTATTCTTTTTTATCTATTTTAGAATAATCTCAAATAATTGATATTGATTAAAAAATATATATCATGCCAACACATATCCTTCAGATATTCTAATATTCATAAATATTAACTTTAAACTGCTTCAAGTGAAATGCAATGTGAAAGAATTTCTACATAAATTTGAATCAATTTACTATATTTTTTCTAATTTTATTATATATATTATCATCATTAACATACCAAATCTAGCCATTATTTTATTCATCCAACCAACTCCTTCTCTGCATGGTGTACACTAAAAGAGAAAATAAATTTCATGAATTATTTAAACTTGTTTCAGAAACTGTTTATATACATTTTTTTCTTGTAATGAAAATTAATAAATGCATTTATCATGTTATATTAACATATTATTACTATTTATTTAACAAAAAGCAACAACAGTAAAATCTGACAATATAAAATATTTCACTCTTCAAATCCAGCAAAGTATCAAGAGACAAATGCACATATATCAAAGTTATGTGAAAGATATTTTTGTAGCAACAGAAGGTAATGTCCAAGATATAAACTTAGAAAAATGCTTCTCAGATGCCAGCTTAGGTATGAAACTGAAACAAGAAAGGATGAGTACTCTGAAGTCAAATTACTTGGGCATATAAACAGAAATCAATAGAAGTGAATATAATGCTTCAGTATGTAGGAAAGAAGAATAATCTCAAATAATTGATATTGATTAAAAAATATATATCATGCCAACACATATCCTTGAGATATTCTAATACTCATAAATATTAACTTTAAACTGTTTACTACATATTAATAAAAATAATTAATAAAAACACCTTAACATTTTATGTATTTTTATGTACAAAATAATAACAGATAAACAAGAAGAAAAAAAGAAAAATATGCAATCAATATCAATTAACACATAATAAATAATTTGTTTTATTTATGTAGACTTTTCCAAGTAGGCCTACATTTCTTGTCTGACATTGCAGCTTTTAGAAAATCTGCTTTTTCTGGCTTTTTATGAATTCATAAAATTCTCGATAGCTTATGTCGAAATTAAGTTTTGTGCATAATTCTGCCTTTACCAGCTCAACCCGCATCCTGTTAAGATTGTTGGTCCAAGTATTTCCTATAATCGAAAAAATTCTTTCCACATACGCATTATTTATGGTCTGTAAGTTAGACTTCTGACTGACCAGACACAAGAGCCACAGGCAAGCATGGCCAACACAAAGAGTGGGAACAACTCAATGGGACAACTATATAGCACATAGCCAGTATTGTGCTTGCGCCAGTTGTGGATGAGGATCACCGACCATGCCAGCTATTCCGTACGAGATAAGCGCTAGAGACCTCTAGTCCTTCACACGCTTTGCATACAAATTCTGAATTTCTAATATACAATGTTATTTTTCATATTTACATGAGGGATTTTGCTATACAACCCAGAGAAATAATACTTAAACCCGGAGTCTCAGGTCAAATCCAGAGAGGTTGCAACCGTGTTTGTGTTGTGTTTAAATCAGTAAATCAAAATAAAACAAAATCTGAACTAGAACCTTAAAATAAAATTAAAAATACAGGAGCGCTTTCAGGCTGGATTGCCCCTCTTCAGCTGCACAGAAAAGTGAGCGTAGCAGAGAACCTAACAGAGAATGGAATATCTGTAAAAACAAGTGTAAATTGTAATTTAAACCCCGAGTGTCAGAGGAATGGTAAAAAACAAACAGGTTGTGCATGTGGGATAAAATGTTAGGCAAAAAGGGGGAGGAAATAGGGCAATAACAAATATAAAATTTATGTTTTCACACTTAAATGCTATAGTCACGTTGATTAAACAAAGACTCCCAAGCACTGGGTATAGGTCTTTATCCCGGAGAATACAGAAAGAAAAGAAAAAACATTTAAGGGGGCGGCATTTCGAAGACTTGCCTCATACTGAGAAAATCTACCGCACGGCCCTGGCAATGAGATCTCCAAACAGATTCAGAGATCTTTTTGAGTTGTGTATCCATTCCTATTGCGAACAAAACCAAGTTTCTTGGAATAATTTTTGATTGAAAATTGACTTCCTGTCCCCATCTCTTCCATCTCAAGATGATTTTGATGTTCAAAGTCATCTCTCTGTCCTGAGGTGCAGATTGATGTTCAGTACTCTGAATTTATTAGTCACTGATCTGATCAAAACTGGACTATGATTCTCTTATTTTACAATTCTTGAGAAAATCCACTTTGTGGATGTTAGATCATTCACCATCAAGCATTTCATTTGTACATTTTGCACATTACTTGTTCAGAGTAGAGTCATTTCAGCCTCCACTTCCCATCAGGAGGAAATAGCTATCTCTTTTATTTCACAAAACTAAAGTCTCTTACAAAGAACCCAGCATGGCACTATGTTTGTGATCAGATGTTTCCTTCACTCTTTTCTGCTTGACCTTGTGCAATTCATATTTTGCTCTGAGAATATAAGACATTCTGAATAGGATCGATATAGATACTTCTTTCCTTTGTCAATCTGAACATCACTCTATTGTACCTTAGGACCTCCCCACATTTCTGTGGATTTTAGTCTTCATTGCAATCCAAAGGATTCTACCTCAGATTGTGTCTTCTAACAGCTCTTTGCAGACTACCATCATCTTAACATGGATTGTTTCAATCTTTATGGATGGTTTCAAATCTGCTGACCATATGGGATCTGCTATTGTCTGTGATGATGAAGTTTATTGTGAGCAGATATCCACATTGACATCTATGTTTACTGCAGAAATGCATGTTACACATCTAGCCCTGAGATACATTAGGACAAAAGGTCATCATTAGAGCATTATCTATTCTAATTTATTTAGGGCACTTCAGACTTTGATCTGATAGACATTTTCACCTTATCCCATCCTTTCCCAGATTCAGATCTTTTCAATGCTCCTCCCTCTGTTGTCAAGAAGAGGATATACAATCAAGTTCTGTTAGATGCTGAGACACATTGACATTAAAGGAAATGAATTGGCTGATATTGCTGCCAAATTAGCCACCCCAAACTGTTTTCGTGTTTTTTAGTCCCTTTCACAAATCTTAAATCTGTCATTAAGACAAAACTGATACAGTTGTGACAGCATATATGGAATGAACAAGTTAACAACAAGCCACATGAGATCAAGCCTTTAATTGAGCAATGGAACTCTAACCACAGAAGGAAGAGAGAGAGAGTCATCCTTGCAAGACTCTATTAGACACACTGTATTGACCTTTGTATTAGACACATCTGGTTTACCCATAAGCATCTGTTAATGGGCAAAGATCAACCATTCTGTGATAATTGTAATTGTGCCCTCTCTATTAAACATATTTTAATGGAGAGTACTTATTTTACAGCCAACCATGTTTAGCATTTTAACCACTTCAGTGTTTTCCTTAATGATCTGATTGGCAAGAATTCAAATTCTCTAGGCTTTTTGCCGTTTTAAATGATATTTATGTTTTACACCATGTTTAATTTTGTCTTTTTGTATTGTTATAGTGTTATTTGAATTAATGGGTTTTTATACTTTGTCCATTTATTGTTGCTTGTTTTCTTGTTGTATTTGTTACTTCTTGCTACTTTATTGCTGTTTTGTTTAATTTTGGCCCTTTACTCTTCTTTTCCTTTTATTAATTTAATCGACAATGAATTATTTATTTATTTATTTAATATTTATACATTTGTTTGGTATAGTTTGATCCATGAAGTCCTTACACCATTAAATTCCTCAACAAATCAACTATTGACTTTTTTTAGACTAAAACTAATAAAATAGATGTTGCATTTTAAAACAAATATGGAATGGGAAATAATAATGATCTTGTTGATCAATCACTTTGAAATTTCTAACATTGTTTTAATTTTCATTTAATGATAAATTAGAGATCTGAGTTTTCCACTCACACTATTCAATACTGTTAGAAAATGCATTTTTCAGAACACAGAATTAATGTTTTCAAAATGTGGATGTTTATTTAGAAAATTGTCTGTTGTTCTCTTATCAACAATTTATAGAAAATTTTCCTTTTTTCACACTTGCAGAAGATTTCTATAATGTGTACATTCAGTTTTCTGATTTTTAATAATATAGATGATGATACAAACTTTGAGGAAGAACTAAGATAGCATCTATATAATATTTTGTATTCTAGATCATTCATTGGATAATCTTCATCCAAACATTGTAACCTATTAAAACAGAAGTAGATAATAATTTAAAGAGAGAATACTTAGATTACCAGATTTATTCTTGCCTAAGGGCACCAAAAATCTACTGGCCCTGCTTAAACACTGCATAAACACTATTCCATTTCATTCTATGTTCTTTTTGAATATTGTCATTTGAAACACAATCATACTTTGTCCAATCTAGCTGTATTCTTCGAATATTTCATATTCACTACATTCAGATACTTTTTGTCTTTAATACAAAATACCCATCAAAACAGTTCCATTTATCATCATTAAAACCACCATATTTTAATACTTATCCATCAAAATACTCTTTAATAGATTTTCATTCTTAACATATCTCCCAAGTGGATCCTTTACTTTACTTTTAATCCAGCATTTACTTTCTTCACACTTCTCCATTAGTGTGCCTGCTCTTGCTCTCAAACATACTTTCTTCACACTTCTCCATTAGTGTGCCTGCTCTTGCTCTCAAACATACTTTCTAAATACACAAATTCACTTGCTCCAGGTTCATCCTATTTAGATCAGTTTTGCACCTTTGTCAAATCCAGAATTTTAGGACCAAGGAATTTTAAAAACTTCCAAATTAAGTGGATGTTGATTCTGTTTTATAATTATATTATAATTAGTAGTATTAGTATTCATTTGATATAGTTAAAAAAAAAATAAAATATTTTATGATTCTTATAATTAATATTATAAACAATTAACTACTTTGCAACTACTATAAAAATTACAACAAGATTGTAAGATATAAAATTTCCCTCATGTTTCTTAGGCTAACTTCCCTTCTATTTTTTCTGATTAGACATATCTGAGAGAGAAGGAAAGAAAAATCATTGCTAGAATGACAAAATTTATTGAATACCTGCATACAAAGAACTTATTTCTGAAATGTACTTCCTCATCTTCATGTGGAAAGATACTGACAAATTTCTATCTTCTGTAGAATAAAATCTATTGATTCCTTGTCAGGTTGTGTTGATTGATAGGAGAAAGAGATGTCAGGAGAGGTATTTCTTAGGAAGAGTAGCTAATTGATGTCAAGAAGAAATAATAATCAAAGAAAAGGGAGCTTGGAATTTGTATGAGTGGGTGGCAATGGGTTGATGAAGGGAGAGAACTTTATCCCCATCTTCTGATGGGCAAAACACAAAATGATGATGGAGTTGTCATCAGCAGCTTTATCAAAAATTAAATATAAGATTAGTTTTTGATAGGGACATCTTTATTCATCCACAATCAAGAACATATCAAGATCCAAAGGAGACTAAATGAAAATTATTGGAAATCATCATTTTCATAACTTCTCTCTCAGGTATGTACTCATGGTCAGAATAACTTTCCCTTCCATTTGGAAAATTAACAAGTTTTAATAAATTGTCAAGTACATTTATAATCATTCTAATTTCTATTAGACTTATCTATTTTATATCTTTGACTTCCATCTCAATTCGACATTTAGTTTTAATGAGTTGTGTTTGGCTTAGTTTATTTCTATTTTAAATTGTATTTTAATTATATTTTCATTCTTTTTATTTTCTTTTTTCTAAATAAGCTTATTTGTTTTGTTGTTTGAGTATCTGAACCAATTCCTCCTATCCTGGATCTCTATATCATTTAATCTATATGTTATTTATCATATCCTGACATTCTGAAATAATTAATTATCTTATCAGTTAGGTGAAGATTATTTCATTTAACTGATAAGTTATACCACACCTGTTCTCACTATTTCACCTAATGAAGTAAAGGGATGAGAACAGGATGAATGTAAGCATGAGGAGCGAACTTGTGTGAAAGAAGTGACATGTGTGTGTGTATGTGTTTGTGTGTGGGTGGGTAGGTGGTGGGTGGTAAGATTCCTGGTATAGATAGATTCATAGCTAAAATGTTGAAATATAGTGGGATGCTTGTATCAGAGTGAATATGTCATCTATGTAAGACAAAATTGTGTATTTAAAATGTAATGATTGCATAGTCTCTCTCAATAATCAAAATTGTGTAATGTCAGATCTAAAACTATGAACAATTTAAGAAGCACAATGCTCCAGCACATATGAAATCAGCAGTGTCAGGTTATGACTGATCTATGAGCATGTGATTAAGTCATAATCTTGCCTTTATTCTTTATTGTTTTTATTTTGGAGGTTTTTTTCAGTTAGGTAGAAATTATTTCATCTAACTGAGAAAAATTCTCCAAAATAAAGATGATAAAGAATAAAAACAAGATTTGATTTCATTTTTATTCTATGATTAAAACTGTTGAAATTTTGATGTTGAGAAATGTTAACATCTTTTTATATTTTGTTTAAATACAATATTACAGTGATGATCAAATTTATTATTACTCTGTAAGATATTTTTTTTTTTAATACAGGTAGTTCCTGATTTATGAGTTCTCAGATTTACAAGTTTTTTTAAAATATGAAGTATCAAAATAATTTAAAATATGAACATTAATTGCAATAAATGAATTCTAAATATTCATAAAAAGACATTTAAACTCACATACATAGCTATACAATACATTACAATTAATTTTGTAACAGAAACTCTTATCATCTGCTTCAAAATTGAAAATTCAAAATGACAGCAGAGAAGTGGAAGTAGCATACCTCTGATTTTGTTGGCATATTATGTAAATAAATTTTATTTCCAAATTGTGCTTAAGATAGTAGTTCATCTATATTAAAGCTCATCTACTTATCTGTCAATAATAATGAAAAATAAAAATTTTTAACATGACATATATAACACTGTAATATGACATAAATAATTTATTATTATACATTCTAATATAACCTAACTAGGAGATTAATATCAAATTAAACCAAATACCTACAGCCAAATTAACCCCTAGTGTCAAAATTCCGAAATTAATTTTTTGAATTATGATGATTAATTTTTAAATCAAGGCTATGGTATCACCATCTATTGAGTTAATAATTAATTAATTTTTTAAATTTGAATTAAGGTGGTACCATCTAGTAATTAATAATTAGACTATAATTTTTTTATTTTTTATAATTTGCTTGATTTTAAAGGTTATATCCACAGTGGGAAAATTGCGACTCTCAAACCATGTGCGATTCTTTGGTACCTTCAATGGGGATCCATATCATAAAAGTCAATAGCTAATTTGAAGCAAATATCTACTTAATTTAAAAAGTAATATTTTTGTAATTTGTTCATTTATTGTAAAAAGTAGTATTGTAGGATCTCAGACAGACCCTTTTTTTGTAATGGATACCAAAACTATGATGTCTCATCACTTGCAGGTGTCAAATATATAACACAAACAAACAATGGAATCAGACTTTGTTCACAAAATTTAAAATAATAATAATCATCTTTAAGAAACTAAAAACTAGTGAACTATTGCATGTCTATTTTTAATTAATTAACATATTGAAATAAAAACAAATTATTTATCTATCATTTACTTAAATATGTTTTTATATAGTTATAAATAGGTTAATTTTAATGATATTGTTGGATTTGAATTTATTGTAATTAAAAAAATGACAATTAACAATTGAGCTAATGAATCATGTGATGTGATAATGAGTTGTTTTAAAGAGCTTTATTTTGTTGGAAAGTTCTCTTTTAATAAATATTTGTGAAATTTAAAAAGCATAATTTTAGTTCATTGTTAGAAACTTCTTTAACTAAATTAATTATATGAATTAAATGTATTAACTTCATTTGTATTGTAAAGCTAACAAAATTAACAGGAAAAACTATTATTTTTGTATAATTTTTTTGATCAGAAGAGGGAAATGGAATGTTGTACTTATCAGATAGATTCATGAACTATACCTAATAGAGACAAACCAAGGGATTCGATGACTTGAGGTCATCGGTCCTGGTTAAAGTAAACTAACATAATTTTATTTTGACAATTTTCTGCACTAATGCAATGCAAGAAATAGTTTTTCCCTTGCCAAATGAAGCATTTAGTTTCATTTTAAACCATCTCAAGTTTGATATGATAAAATAAGTTTGATATATGATATGATAAGTTTGATATTGGAAAATTTAAAGAAAGTAGGAGGAATAAAAAAAAAGAAAGGATTTTTAACAATTTGCACAGTGTGTTTGCTCTGGCTGTGGCTCTTCCCTTCTGACTTTGACTCAGCTCTCTTTCCTTCTTCAGTTCTCCTCTTCAACTATGTCCGTGGTTGGGTGAATGTCGTTGTCTTTGTGTTTGTCTTTATTTTTGCCTTCAAATCAAGTACACTAAAGAAAATATTATTCAGATAAGAAACTAAAGAAAATATAAAGAAAAGAAGAAAAAAAAGATTCTCTCTCATACCATGAGAGAGAATCTTTTTTTCTTCTTTTCTTCATATTTTCATGGGTCTTCTTTTCTTCATATTTTCATGGGTCTGTCTATCTCTTGTGCATTAAACTGCATTAAAGCCCTGTTAAGGTTAGGATTAAGTTTTAACTTTGTAATTTTGTTAGTTTTATTCTGTGTTATTTGTCTTTGATTTATGTTATATTCATTTTCTAATTGTTTGCATTATTATTATTATTATTTTATATTAAATAAATATTATATTATTTACAGTGGATTCCACTTAATTGGGGCAGCTGTGTAATTGGGCCAAATCTCAAAGAACGAAACCAAACTAATAAACTGATACATAATTTAAATGCTTAATTGGGACAGTAGCAGAAAAGAAATTTTCATTTTTTGATATATTTTAGGGAATTTTTGAAAGTATGGCAACACTACATACACTAATACTTGTTGTGTGCTTTCTTAAAAACAATCCTTATATAAAAATTATAACAACATTTTATTGTACCGGTAATTTTTCAGGTTAAACCTTTCTACAAGACAATATAGACTAACACAATGGAGCGAGTCGTTTCTTTGCGTCCTATTACATACACATTGCACAATGGAGCAGGTCATTTCTTCGCATCCTATTATATACACATCGTCGACACACTGTCGCCACACTAATATAAACATCCATTCTTTAGTAAAATTATAAGTAAATATCATCACTCCATTCTTTAGTAAAATTATAAATAAATATCATCGTTGATAAATAATGCATAACAATTAGTAAAATTATAAGTAAATATCATCGTTGATAAATAATATATCTTTAGTAAAATTATAAGTAAATATCATCATTGATAAATAATACATAGCCTTTAGTAAAATTATAAGTAAATATCATTGTTGATAAATAATACATAACAATACTGTATTTGGCAACACTAGTGTTATGAGAATCAGTTATCTATCATCATGAGTCTGGCAAGTGTGCGTCTACTTAAGAATCTATCGTTACTGTACCTAGTGATATTTATTTACGGTGTTGATTTTATTTAAAATTTATAAATCTTTGCCAAGATGTTAAGAAAGGATTTTACACTTTCAAGTAGAATTGCTTTGCTGGATAAAATTAAAAGCCAGTCATTTAATACAAGCCATCGTAGACTCATTGAAATAAATCAAAATCTACCATAGCATGTCTCCTACAACAAGAAAATCAATTGTGCGAGGAGTGGGCATTACAGAAAGAAATTTCAGGAACATCCAAAAGAAAGCATGATGGAAAGAATCCAGAAGTCGAAGAACTATTAGATCAATGGTTTTCTATAATTGGCAGGTGAGGTGTGAATATCAGCATTAGATCAATGGATTTCTATAGTTAGCGGGCAAGGTGTGAATATCAGCAAGTGTAGTGTTGAAGAAGTCAGAGGAGATTGTAAAAAGCTAATAATTAGGTACCTATTTTAATAAAGCATTAAAATAAGTACCTAATTAATATTTTTTTACCTATTATTTATTTACCTAAGAATTACATATTTTACTTTAGAATTTATTATTACTTCGTTTAATTGGGCCAAAATGGCTTAGTCCCAATTAAGCGGAATCCACTATAGTTATATATAGTTATTTGTCAATTGTTTCTGCATTTCTCACTTCACTTCTGGATCCCTGACTGATTTTTAAATATTTCATGAAAAGTAGTTATAATTTTTGTTTTTCTGAATATATTTTATATACTTTTGCAATGATGGTTGCAATAAAGGATGTATTAGGCCACATGCATCTGTGAGCTGTGAATTTGAAATCTCTGTGCAGGTGTCTGCATGAACTTGATGATGCTGGTTTGGTAAATTTTTTGTAGATGCAATTTGAACAATGTTACCAAATGTAGCTGATTTCACATGCAAATCTCAAAAAATAAAAACTTCCATCTTGAAAATGAGAAGAATTTTCAAATTGAGGATATTTACTGATGTGGGATAATATACCAAAATCCAGATCTCTCCCAGAAAATTCAAGGTAGTTGCTCTACAAATGAAACATGAATTTGTAACTTTTTTACATTATTTAGATATTTTCATATTAATTTATCCTTACAACTTATAACATATAAAGGATGATGATAAAATTTTTATTACGTTGTTATGAATATTGACTATATTATATAAATGTACTTTTAATATAACAGAAAGTATTTTACTATATAATGCTATATAATATTGTATTATTTTAATGAACATATATGCAATATAGTATATTGAGATGTTTTCTAAAAGTTTGAAAAATATAAGGAATATTAATCCTTATTGTAAGGATATTTATTCTTAAGAGGTTTTAATCATACAAATAATAATATTACATATTTAATTTTGATAGCATCTGAAATTGGAAATGATAGTGAAAATGAAAAAAGAAATGAAGAAGTAAAATTAGATGTAGAAGGTTTTCAACAAGATCAATCACGAAGATATTTAACAACAGAAGTAAGAAAATTCAAAATGATTTATGCTTTATTTTATTAAAATTAGCAATTATTAATGGATAACCAAACTAAATTTTAAATAAATATTTACTTTTTTAATATAATTTTGTATAATTAATTTGCATGTTTAAAAAGATTGAAATTATTTCATTTTTATAAAGAATACATTTTTTAGTTTTGAAATATGAGAGAAAAACATATTTGATTTCAATAATATTAAAATCGTGTGGCATTCATGTAAATTAAATGTGACAAATGCAAATGTTAAAATTCATATTAAAACCAATATCCTTTATAAAAATGAAAGACAATAATTTTTAAATAAATTAATTGAAGTGAAATTTAATGCTCAAAATTCTATCTCAAAGATATAATTTTTCATATACTAAATATTAAAATTCAACACATTTTATAAAATTTATTTACAGAAATCTTAATTTAAAATTTAGAAATTGTAGCAAAGGAATCTGATACTCATTTGTCTTTAAGAATTTTTACTTTTATTGTTACCAAATATTAACACTGCATAGTTTTTGTTGTTATCCTTATTCTAGTCCAGTAGTTCTCAAAATTTTTTCTGTTGAGGAACACATTTCAATATTTTAAAATTTGGCAGCACATCTAAATATTTTAAATAATTTAGATTTAATATCAAATTTTTATTCAGATTATTGTATTTATTCTTATTTATTGCAATTCAGATTATAGATGCTCATGCATAGGATTATTAAATGGCGGCCCATATTAAGTTATAGCGCCACCTGCAGATTTTATCTTTTTAGAGAAATATAATATATTATAATTTTAATTTAATTTTTATTCCTTAATTTTTAAATTATGTTAGAGAAACTATAATTTTAATTTAATTTTTATTCCTTAATTTTTAAATTATGAATAATGACAAAAATTTTAGCTGTCGCAGAAATTCGAGGGTTAGATTTTTCTAATGATACATTATTTATAGGAATTGGTACAATGATTCATTCACCTGCAAAAGGGATATCCAACCAACCACATTTCGCTATTCATATATACTAGAAATTATCCGTTCATAAAAATGAATGGAAATATAATCTTGTGATTTAATTTAATAATACTGTATATAACGACGAAATACACCTCCGAACTTGTATAGGGAATCCCAACATCATTGAGGGAATTGTAAAATGGCATTCATTATTACGTTACAGTGCCATCTGAGGACTTTGTCTTTTTAGAGGAACTACAGTTTCAATGTTATTTCTATTCTTTAATTTTTAAATTATTAATAACAACAAATAATTTGGGCTGTCAGACATCCAAAAATTAGACCTTTCTAAAGATACCTATTTATAGAAATAGTACAGTAATTCAACCGGAAAGGGGACATCCAGCCAGCCAGCCACGTTTGACTATTAATAATATAATGATTTGTACAATTACATAGATACAATCCATTCTTAATTTTAGCAGCACACTGTCAAAGATTAGCGAACAGTGGTTGAGAACCACTGTTCTAATCTCTCTTCTCTTTCCCTTAAGCTTTTTTGTGAAGTTTCAGAGAATGAAATTGATATCTGCTTTGCATTCCATATTGAATTCAATCAAAAAATATAGTATTAGAGCTGTTGTGTTGATATTTTTCAAGAAAATCAAAAATAAACAGTAGAGGAAGCTTTTTATCTTACAAGGAGAGGGTGCGGTCTGGGAATTGAACTTTGGAATCAATTATCTCACAAGGAGAAGGCGCGGTTTGGAGGAATTGAACTTTGGAATCAAACTTGTGTGGTGGTAGTTTACCCTTCATATGTTAATATGATAAAATATTAGCATGCACTGTTCAGCCAATTCCGAAAAAAATGATTCAAAGTTTTCATAGCTGTTATATATAATAAAAAATGTGCGAATACGTCAGAACGCCGAGTAGCCGAGTCGGTAGCATGCTGTCCGTTGGTGCTGACTTCCGGTATGGGCCACAGGTTTGATGCGCGGTCTTCGATTATTTTTTTTTTCATTACAGTTATTATTTTATACATTTTTTTTAAAAAAATATTTGCATAAAGAAATATTTTATCTTATAATTTTTCATTAATTTGTTATTCGAGAGGTCTTTAAACCTTAAGTTTTTTCCTGGAAAAATTTTTAATCTGTTTTTTTAATTATCTACAACATTTCACATATACGTGCATATTTTTACTGCTACTTGTTTGGTGCATTTGTGTGGTATTTTCCATTAACAAAAAAACGTTATGTAGGGTATAGAGTATAAAATTGTTTTCATGCAAACTACCAATAATTAAACATCATAATATTTACAATTAATTCTGTTCTATATATGTAAACTTTAATTATATACAGGAATCAGAATGATATTTTTCGTAGAAGCACGGAAAACAAAAGATATTGCGACATTTCGCACAACAAATAAATGAGGATTTTTTTACAACAGCAAGGTGTTTTGAGAAGATTGGTGGGAAAGCAAACCTCGTTGACATTCATAAATATTGTCTTTCGTTAGAAAGTTTTGAAGCATACCAGGCATATCGAATCATATTGCCAAATATAGGCTATGATAGTTGATGATGAACTATCAATTGTATTTTAATACAATCTTCGTGGGAATTAATTTCGTGTTTCTCTTCAATTAAATAAGCACAATTTTGCATACGCTTTATTAGATTTTTTACCTGCTGTAGAAGTAAACATCGCAGGGTTGAACCAGAGGAGTACACTTTGGAGGGATAACTTTGACAGTGCAAGTAAGCATTTTCTCATTATCCTGGAAGGTTTCATTGTATAATTCAGGCTTCGTTTGCCCTCCCCAGGAGTCAATGAGAAGAAGAAACTTCTCTTTTCCCACATAAGGTTTCAGGCAATCGTTGAGGAAGTCATTATACAAACCTGTGGTGAGCTTTCCAGACTTCAACAACGTTATGACAACGTTTTTATATTTCTTTGCATACTCATCCACCATCTTTGTAACCCTGGGTCCAAATGTACCTGTTGTCTCTTGCAGACATACAAATACAAAAGGTAACAATCGCCCAGAAAGGGTGATAGCATATTGTGCAGTATATGAATGTGTGACCTTATTCATATCTTGTCTTTTAACAAAGATAGTTTTCTTTCCATTTTCAGAAAGAGTTCTGTTGAAAATGGACTGATAGTGACATCCTGTAAAATAAATGAAAGCTGTGAAATTACACGAAATCAGAATTTACTGTAATACTATTGATCGTTGAAATAAAACAAACTGCTTAACTTTGTAACTATAGTTCACAGTAAATACAGCACTTGAAGCAGTATAAAATATAAAGTTTTTTTTATTACACCAACAAAAACTTTTTTTTTTTTTAAAAAAAATGTTCTAGTTTCTTGTGTTCTATTCTAGAACCAATTGATTTTATTTTATTCTATGAACAACTGATGATAATACTGTTTGTATCGAAAACGTTTTTGTTGGTGTAATAAAAACTTTATATTTTATACTGCTTCAAGTGCTGTATTTACTGTGAACTATAGTTATTGTAATACTGTTAAATTAAAAAAATATACTCATAACAATAACTTTTATATTAAATAAAAACATTTATAATTTTTATATTAAAATATTACAATTTCCCACATACCTGTTTGGTCAGTATTAATGACGTAGTCCTTATCATAATTAGGAATCAAACGTAAAATTTGTGCTCGAAAGGTTTCTGCAGAGGCCAAGGTTTCTTCCATCGTAACTGTTTCTTTGTGTGATATGAATTTCGTGACTTTTTGTTGACAAATTATCTGTGTGTTTTTGAATTTCTTTATCCATGTGTCAGAGGCTTTAAATTCCATATTTTCATATTGTCCTGCAGCAGCTAAAGCCCATTGCTGCAAATTTTTGGTCGTGACCTGCTGAAAGTTCTCTCTAGCTTCAACGAAGTGATCATAAGTCCAGGAATCGATAATAGAATATCTATCGAATATATTTCCATCCCTTTTTACGTCGTCTGCCCACCTGCATAAATATTCCATTTTTTTCAAACGACTACATCCCTTCTTTTGCAAAGTTTGCAGACTCCATGTGGGATGTGCTTTGGCAATATTGATAACTTTGATTTTATAATCCAAAGGAATATGCTCCATCTCTCTGTTCTTTTTCTCTTCTGGTTCGTACTCTTCTGATGAATAATCTTCAACCTCCTCAAAATCACTTTCTTTGCATATTTCATTCATATGAATAAGTTCCTCTTCACTAACAAGTGTTTTCTCTGCCAACATTTCTATTGTAAGTTGAAAAAGTTCTTCTCCTATCAGCATAGTTTCCTCAGAAATTGTTTCAGAAGATTCAAATGCAATCATATTATTTTCAATGAGTAATCTTTCATAGTAGACAACTGCATCCTTCAATTGTAATTTCGACGTGTCACTATACATACTTTCTTCAGGAATCTTCTGTTGAACGTCCAAAGGGCCAGGAAAACTTTCAGTTGCTGAAATTTTCACTTGAAAACGTTTTTGTAAACTGATTTATATTGGTGACACGAAACACACTCCACCTCTGCAAAAGCCAGGAATAAACTTAGTGATGCAAAAAGTACACTTTTTGATGACTTTATGAGTTTCTCATGATAGCGTAAGGATGTTAAATATAAGTCATCAACAACTGGCACGTTTGCATAAATCTAACGAGTAAAAATATGCATGTATATGTGAAATGTTGTAGATAATTAAAAACACAAATTAAAAATTTTTCCGGGAAAAAACTTAAGGTTTAAAGACCTCTCGAATAACAAATTAATGAAAAATTATGAGATAAAATATTTCTTTATGCAAATATTTTTTTAAATAAAATGTATAAAATAATAACTGTAACGAAAAAAAATTAATCGCAGACCGCGCATCAAACCTGCGGCCCATACCGGAAGTCAGCACCGATGGACAGCACGTTGCTGGCGTTCTGACGTGTTCGCAGATTTTTTTATCATATAACAGCTATGAAAACTTTGAATCCATTTTTTTCGGAATTGGCTGAATAGTGCACGCTAATATTTTATCATATTAACACATGAAGGGTAAATTACCACCACACAAAGTTTGATTCCAAAGTTCATTTCCCATATCGTGCCCTCTCCTTGTAAGCCATTGAACTAAATATTTGATTAGAAGCAAAAATTTTAACAGAAAGCCAAAATTATATCATTTTGTAACATTCTGAAAACACATTAGCAATAATAATGATTTACAAAACATTTCAGGTGGATCATTCTGATGTTTCATATATTATAAAATACAATTTAAAAATATAGTTAGTATGGGGATCACAAATTCGAGTTTGTTTACTTAATTTGTTGTATGGCCAATTTTACAAGTTGAATATGATAATCTAATTGATGGCGCATAGGTAAAGGATGCTCAGATTCAAGAATGATGTTGAGAATTATGGAATTAATAATGCATATTACAAAACAAATAACATAATACTTAATAAAATAAAATAATAAAATAGTAATATGAACCTAAAGATACAAAAGTATTATATAAATATAGATATTTGACATATCCTGAATCATGCATTCTATTCAAATAACTGCTTTCTCATAAAAGTACTATAATTAAATTAAAGCACTCCATGCAGTTGTGAAGAATTCTTGAAAAATACTTTATTTTTCGAGAATTCTTCACAACTGAATGCAGTGCTTTAATTTAATTATAGTGGTATATCTTGAATACTTTCAAAGTCAATGAAAATTCAATAAGAAAAAATTTTCCTAACAAACTCTAGCCTTAAGGAAATTTCTTTTCACCTATAAATCTTTGGAGAGAAAATTGCTAGGTTCCTTAATTCCTCTTTTCTTCTTAATATCTCTATGATGAGTGTGATTTCAAAAATTTCTAGATAGAATAGAACAGAAAAGGACACATTCTTTTCTAAGTTTTTTGTTTCGCTTTATATTCTTAGTTTTCCACCAGTTAAATTAAATTAAAGAGGAGGTCCTAATTGGTTTTTGGATCTCATTTGTTCAATTAAATGTTTACACTGTCAATCCAGATTGAAGAAAAACTGTCAACTTGATTTTTTATTCGTTTATTTGTTTTAAAGGACTATTAATCTCAGCTGCTTTATATGTCAGTTATCGGACACTTATTCCTTCTCTAAGATATTACAATGAAACTTGTCTAAGTTGGACACATTTGGTTCCTTCAAAATGTGTTCAAGTTAGAGAGGTTTCACCTCTCTAACTTGAACACATAATAAATGTTTCCAATTTGAATTGACTAAAAGGCTTTGCATTGACATGAAAATTTAGTGTTTAATATGTTTAGAAAAAATTTTAATTTTATGAATCTCTCTATGTTGTGTTAATTTTATGAATCTCTCTGTGTTCAAGTTAGAGAGGTGAAACCTCTCTAACTTGAACACAGAGAGATTCATAAAATTAACACAACATAGAGAGATTCATAAAATTAAAATTTTTTCTAAACATATTAAACACTAAATTTTCATGTCAATGCAAACCTTCATTCAATTCAAATTGGAAACATTTATTATTTTAAATGAAACTCAAAAATATCAAATACAAACTACAGTCAATCAATGGTTTCAATAAGAGAACTATTTATTTGAAATATCAATGGTTTCAACATGAGAACTATTTATTTGAAAAGAAGTCTGTATGAAGCCTTTTTTATATTTAATTTACACTTTATCCACACATTTTCAATTTTATTTATTTTTATACCAAATAGAGTTTCAACAATCTCTGGTTCATTATTAGAAAATACATATCGTTCAAATTCTCTACATATTCCAAAATTGTTTCATGATCATTCCAACAAAGTCTCTATATGAATTGAGTTGGATATAATCTTTTCAATTAAATCACTGGCTGTGCTTAGTGATTTAATTGAAAAGATTTCATATTCAGCCAATGATTTCATATTCATGATGGAGAAGATTGAAGATCACAAATTTTGACAACAGTTAAAATTTTATGATAATAGTTCTCAGGAAGAGCACTTAGTTCTTAGGTCAAAGTTATTGATCTCTTGCATTCCTTCCTGAATCTGTAAGGAACCCAGCTTTTTTTAAAACATTTCTGAATAGTTAATTGTGAAACTTATTTTAAGTATTAGTTATTTACAAAATTGAAATATGAACATTCAATTAATTAAATAATAAATATTAATCACATAAATGCAGCATTTCACTCAGTATTACTGTATTTTAGCTATAATACACTACTGAGTTATTTAATTGCAACCAAACTAGCACTTTTTGCAGTAAAGAACAAATATTTATTAACACAAAATTACTAACGTTTTTGGTTTTTACACCATTGTCAGGCACATTCTATTCTTAACAGATTCAAATCAGAAGGGTTACATAAGTTGCTATGGCAACCAATATTCTTAGAACGCAGATGTTTAGGGTTTCTTTTGCCTTTACTTTCTTAATACCGCTTCTAAGACAGTCCTTCAGTCCTTCTGTCTGTGTTCTAAGAATATTGGTTGCCATAGCAACTTATGTAACCCTCCTGATTTGAATCCGTTAAGAATAGAATGTGCCTGACAATGGAGTAAAAACCGAAAACGTTAGCAATCAAGTAAACTAAAACTAATTAATTCCTAATAACATAAAAATAGATTACATAAAATATCAGAACTTTAATAAAGGTATACTCCAGGCTTGTGGAGGTTCCCAAGCTAATCTGTTTCGTCCCATGATATCATGGGATGAAACAAAGGTAATAAAACCAATTCCGCCTTGCAAACAACTGAAATTATGGAGTCCCTTGAAATACTTAGAAGAGGGAATACTGAAAATCTAATAAATGACAGATTAGCTTGGGAACCTCCACAAGCCTGAAGTATGCCTTACAGGAAAAGTGCTAGTTTGATTGCAATTAAGTATTTAAAGTTTAAGCAGTTGATCCTAAAGTTTTACTTATTCATATTGCCATTTTTTAATTATAATTAAATTTATATATTGTATCAGGTTAAAAAGATTTTAGATCGTCCTCGGTGTAAATTACTTCAAGAAGGTGATATTTTAATGGAAATCAATGGACAAGAAGTAAAAGGATTGCCACATGCTGATGTTGTTCAAGTTCTGAAAGACTGTCCATGTGGAGATGGAGCCCACATTACAGTTCAACGAGGTGGACTTTTATCACCAGTACGTGGAAAAAGCAGAATTACAAAGGTTTGTTTGGTTAATAATATGCAAAAAGTGCTAGTTTGGTTGCAATTAAGTATTTAAAGTTTAAGCAGTTGATCCTAAAGTTCTACTGAGTTATAGCTAATATAGCATACACACACATATTAGCAGGCACTCCATTCTATCTCATAGCAAACATGTCTGCTACAAAATGGAAAAAATCAATATGGTAAACAAGGAAGCAGAAATAACCTCTGGCCAGAATGATTTCATTAGAACATTATGCAAATAACTCATGTCTGAATTTTGCCCAAAGCAATAGTTCGTTTGTATAAAAACTCATGTATTCATTTGTCAATAATGATGAATAAAAAATTTTTAATATTTCTAAAACATAATTTGTTTGATTTTAAAGATTATTTTTTCATTTTTTTTCAGATAAATAAATCTTTTTTTAAACGTAGTTTTCTTCATCTTCATTTAAACATTATTATGCTAAAATTTCATCATTAAGAATGCAACCCCTGCTTTTACCATTATGTCTGTGGGAAGCAAATTTTCACTTATATAAGCATCAATGAATTAATTTTTAATTTGAGAATTATCAGTATTTGCATCATTAATCTGCATAAATCAAGTACAATCATAAAGTGTGTATTTAATATATGCACATTTTGTCATTACCATTCTTTCCTTAAAATGTATTTTTTCTTATTTAAATTAGTTTATATAGAATATTTATTTCCAGTTAGCACTATTTCATCATCATTGAAAATTTTTAAAACTATAACATATCTCATATTAGTTAGATTTAATATATATTATATAATAAGATAATATAAATTGCCAAATTCTTGTAAATGCTAAGGAATTAAAATTTATTTGTTGTTATTTTTTTTACCAACAAATTTATTTGTTGGTAAAAAAAAATGTTGTTCAGAATTTCATATTAATTAATTTTTTTTATTATACATATTTTGGTAAACAATAATAAATCCATATAAAGATTCTAAAAACAGTTCAAAACAGCTCTTTAGCAAGAAAAAAGTTTATTGTGGCAAAACGTTTTCGAACCAAGAGTGGTTCCTCTTCAGTGCCATTCCGTTTACAAATATAGAACATTAACCGACTATTATATTATCGAACAATATAAAAAAATTTAAATTAAAAAAAAATATTTTTATAATTAAATAAAATAAAAAATTTAATAAATTATTAATAATTAATTATAAAAAAAAATTATAATAAAAAAATTAACAAATACTTTTTATTGAATTTAGGAAAATGTTTTTAAAATTATTTCAAAAAATTAAATGTTTAAAATAATTTTATCTAAATTATTTTTTAATTAAGTACAGATGTATTTGTAATAATATTGAATCAATAGTTTTTTACTTTGTTTTTCAGAATTTATTCTATAATATTTTATTTTACTACTATAAAAAAAATTTTGCACTTACACATGTGATAAGATTATATCAAAAATATTTAAAGATTTCCAATGTTTATCATCACATGTAGATTAGTCACAGGATAACAGGAATTAACAGAAATGAATTGAAACAATAGGTACAAATGTACTTATTGTTGTTATTCTATCCTTGGTTTATCAAAATTATTATTTTTTTTATGCAATTCATATATTGACAAATATATTAAGATTAAATAATCTAATTGAAATGACAAATTAAAGTGATATTTATAAATATTTTATAATTAAGTTCAATATCAACATTTTTATATCTTTGAATTAAATTTTTCATGAGGTTGTAGACATTCATTTTATTACTTTAAAAGTAATAAAGGAGCTAAAGCACTAAGCAGTAATAAAGAACTTTTTCTGCTTAGTGCTTTAGCTCCTTTATTAAATTGTTCATGATTTTTGAAAATAATAATCAATGAAAAAAATATCATTAAGTAGAAAATATCCATTATTCATTTTTATATTTAGTATATTTATTTAATAAGGAAAGTTAAAATTATTAATGGTAGTTTCATATATATGAAGAAATTACAATCAATTTAAGTGAATTAATTTTTAAATGAAATATTTAAAAGAATAAATCATTTGAATTTGTAATTTTTAAATATAATTCCAGTATCAAGGAATAATTCCATGATTGTCAAAAGCTTTGTATTTAAAGCAAATTAATAAATAAGTTATTTATAAATTTTTTAAATAATAATAAATTAAAATAAATCAGATTTAATTTTTAATTGGAAAACATAAAAAACTATCATCTGACATTCAGAATATTTTTTTAAATATGAAATATTAGCAGTAAAAAAATATTTATTTCTTATAGATGAAATCACCTGACAGTTCCAGTAAAGGCAATGGTAGTGTTTCCCAGTCATTATTATTTCCAAATTTATCAAGAAGTTTTGGTAAGTTAAAATTTGCCATATTTATAATGTAGATAATGAATTGAATACTCTTCATTAATATAATTAAATATTTACATTTATATATACAAAATACAGATAAGTTAATTTGTATGGGTTTGAGGTATTGCTATAAAGTAGATCCCTAATATACAGAGTTTTGAGTTTGGGAATTTTTGAGATATACAGATGCTTTAAATTTTGTACTTGATATTTATAAAACATGAAAAAATTTTTTAAGAATATATACATTTTTTGGTAAATATCACTTATAATTAGCCAGATAAGTATTATGTGTATTTCATTGAAGAGTTATACAGTCAAACCTCGATAAGAGCCCCTGTTAAGCTGCCACACTCACTGACTGCTAAGAAATTTGACGGAATGGATCTTCCCTATGTTAATGGAATAGGCAAAACCCGATAAGACACAATCCGCCAGTAGAAATGTTTAAACAAATATTCCTTTTGGTATTATATTTGTCCTCATTAATCTGCCAGAAGCATGTAAAGTGACTTACAACCTGAAGTTCATCAGTACTGTATATATAGTATTAAAAGCTCTCTGGATTCATTTGTAACCAGCGGGTGGGAGAGATGGAGTTAATGTGTGTCTTTAAGCTCTGTTCACACCTAGGTTGTAGAAAATTTAAGATCGTAAGAACCAGATCGTAACCCGTTTCCATCATTAAATAAGGATATTGTACAGTATCCTTATTTAATGATGCAAATAAGGATACTGTACAATAAGCTGTGTACATTGTGTTTTACAGAGAACTTAAAATAGAGGATCAAAACAGCAAATGGACATACTTTTTATATAGTACTATACATATACAGTACATATACTATACTGTAAAGCAGGGTTTCCCAACCTTTTTCTTGCATTGACCCCTTTTAAAAGAATGGTTTTCTTCATCGACCCCCTAACATTTTTCTCTATAATATACAGCATACAACGTAATCATATTATAAATAATTGTACATAAATAACTTAAAGATAACAATTAGACTAAGAATATGAACAAAAGTTTTGAAAAAATGGTTTATTAGATTTATGTTTTATTTTTTGTACTATTGTTTCTGCATTTTACTTTTTTATATTGCACTTACTGCATAAAAAATAAATATATTAAAAAAATATTATTGGTTTTTAATATATTTTAAATAATTTTAGTGCATTTTTCTCTTATATTTATTTCATATGATTTCTTCCTTACTACATGATACAGCTTTATATCAATAAGCAATTATTTATCGATTTTATTAATAAATTTTTTTATAATCAATGGGATCTTGATCTTTATTATGCCGATCAATTGTTGGTGCATATTCGACTAACGACCCCCAATAGACCCCTTGATCATCATTGACCCCCTTTAAAATTTCATCAACCCCGTTGGGAACCTTTGCTGTAAAGTATACAAGTTTTTAGAAATGTTAAGTTTGAATGCTAAATATAAATATACTGTATTTTATTAAATTTAATAAATTCGGAGTTCATTTTCATTTCTATACTACACATGTTTTCTATAAACTGCCAACTCTGATTAGCTACCAAAATCGTCCCCGAACAGATGGTTGCGTCTTATCGGGTTTTGACTGTATTTAAAATACACTTAATTTGTGTGTTGTTGGACTTATTCCATATGATTTCAATTTATATGGAATTTTTGAAATCAATCAACTGTATAAATAGAGGACTTATTGTATTTTATATCTAACCCTTTTCTGGAGCCCTAGTGCTCAATTTTTGTTTGTTCTATAATGTTATCACTAAATGGTAATAGACATTAAAACAAGAGACAATATATAGCTTATTTGTATTATTATAGCTTTTAGATAATAATGTGCAAATATTAATTATTTTTCTAAGGCTATGTATAAATTGTGTTTACCATTGAATATTATTTTTAAAATCCTTGAAATTGTTATAGATATCATTAAAAATAATAATTATAGAAGGGATAATGTAGATACAGCACTCTACGCGCGACAAACTGTCGCTTGTAAACGCGTCGTCTAAATCGGGCTTTAAGTAAGAAGGCGAGCAGCGTAATGAGACGCGTCGTAATGCTTTGTGTACTGGATGGTGATTGGCTAGGTTTAAAGGGTTATAACTAAGAAACGGTGCCATTTAGACCATATGTTCATTAGACATTTTCGACTTGTTTGAAGGTCCACAAAATTTACGACGAAGTTTTTCTTCACCCTGTATATTATCAATGATTAATTTTATTTTTAATGTTTAAATAGCAGCACAAAATAATTTGATTTGAGTATAAAGCAATACAAAATACATAATAAAGCAATACAAAAAGCACCTAATGTATATGGAATTATTTAATTTTAATTATTATTTTTTATTATAAAAACAATTAGTTATGTCAAGAAGATAACTGTCGAGGAGTCTCTGGAAAGATTTAATTATGTTTCACATAGATAAATTCCAAAATTTAGCAATCCAAAGAAGTACAAGAAGCGTGCAGATGCCGATTAATTAGTCGCCATTTGTTATATTAATATATTTTCTATATGATACTATTTAAATTTTTAATTACAGTTTTATAGAATAGTATTTTTGATGGCTGTTTTTTCAATAAAATTCAGCATTTAGAATACATACACTTTACGATGAATCTGTTTTAATTTAGTAAATTTTATCATTTTTATGATCTTATTTTTACATTTATCAAATACTATTTTGTGTAATTTCTTTAAATTTTAAGTTGAAAATACCACTACATTGCAAGAACAAAACAAGTTGCTATACGTTTAACCCTTGACATTGGACTAAGCCATAATGTAAACATAGCAGCTGATGCTTGTCTGCATTGTATATCAGTTTTATTATTTTTACATCTGACTCATCCATTCTTTCATAAAAATCCTAGCTCATGTTTTCTTAAATTATCAATTCTACGTATTTTTTATTTTTTTTATTCTAACGGCATTACAGCTATAGACAAATTTATATGCATAATTATGTATGTATTTATATTCGTATGGAGTGGATGCAGTAAATATATTTGACCTTATTTAGCTTAATATTCTTTGTTATAATGTTCTTATTCTGATGAATTTTATTATATTTGAGCTATATTTTTGAGAATAAGAAATAAAAAAAATCAGCTGATATTTAGAATTTGAGAAGGAAACTTTGTTACTCTTCCTATCTACGAGAATTTTTCAGCTTATTCTGATGAATTTTATTATATTTGAGCTATATTTTTGAGAATAAGAAATAAAAAAAAATCAGCTGATATTTAGGATTTGACAAGGAAACTTTGTTACTCTTCCTATCTACGAGAATTTTTCAGTTGCAGTTTAAATATTTTCATGAATATTTTATAGATATTTATGATAGAAAAAACAGTACTTCACCTTCAAAAGAGGTATCATTATAAACGTGTCCTGTATGTCATTTGTATGCAAGTTATCTTGCTACAGAAACTTGTTTTTGGATTTAAAAAAAATACTAATAAAATATGCAACTGAGTAAGAGTAATAAACTTTTAGTGACTTTCGTTGAATTTTGACGAAAATAATAATGAGAAATATGTTAAACTTATCTTGCTACAGAAACTTGTTTTTGGATTTAAAAAAAATACTAATAAAATATGCAACTAAGAGTAATAAACTTTTAGTGAATTTCGTTGAATTTTGACAAAAGTAATAATGAGAAATATGTTAATTAATACTGTGAAGTAACAAAATATTTTTATGCTATATAAATTTTATTTTTGATCTTCTGGAAATTCAGCTCATATATGGTATAAATCTTCATTAAACAGCAGGAAAAAAATATTACAATTCAGCTCATATATGGTATAAATCTTCATTAAACAGCAGGAAAAAATATTACGCCAAATAAAATTAATGCAATTTACTTCTCAGTTATTATTATTATTATTATTATTATTACAAATTACGAAAGAAATGAATTTTAATAAATAATAATATACAAACAGGAAAACTTTTGAGAAATTTTTTCAATTTGTATAATTTGATAATTGTCCAGTTTTTGTTCTCTCTAATAAATGCCCCCTTCTGAAAATGTGTGTTGAGTCTTTATGGATTGTAATTGTATAATTGTATTCTCAAAATTTCTAACTTTATATAAGGTTGATAAAAATAAATTAATTAATTTTATTCTTCTTATGATATGCATGTTAAATTATGTTAATTAGAATTATAAACTGATAATTGTAGTGAGTGAATAAGAGTCAGAAGTTTCCAAATTTAACTATTTTGTTGCCCCTAGCTATATATATTGAAGTGTATCTAATGCAAAACATGAAATTAAGAAATATTACTAAAGAAAGTATTCTATAGTAATATTTCTTAATCTGTGTCAGTAGAAATGTGTGTGTTTATGTAATTATTGTCACGTTTTAGATGATAAAATTATACAAGTATCTTTGATTTACGTAGACATTAGATTCAGCCATATTGGTTCATAATTCAAAACTTCATATTTTTAGGTAAAATTACAGGTCAGTTTCTGGAAGTCAGAGAGAGACACTGAGATGGCCCCTTTTATTCTATTTACGGAAGTGTTGAAATTCCTGTAAACCGTGTGTAACAATCTACAAAGGTACAAATTTCGTAATTTTCAAACTACGTAATTTGAGACTTCGTAAATCGAGGGTTACTTGTATTCAATTGGCAATACTTACCAATGTTGGCCAAAGAAAGGCTGTTATATATTTCTGATAGCAAATGGCATCAGACATTGTCCACTACCATACAGAAAAGTGTCAGACTTCATTTCTGATAGTTTCTGATGAAGCAGTCTTCTTGGTTTTGAAGATCCTTCCATACATATACTGCAATGACAATCATTATTATCTTTATTACAGGGTTTATGCCAAAAATGTTAATAAAAACTATCTAACAAAGTTATAAATAATGTAATAAACGAAAAAAACGTTAAAACGAAATGTCGGATGTAGTGACTAAAATAAACTGCAAGAGAAATAATTAGATATTTTTTTATTTTTAGATAATTCTTTAATTATGGTGAAAATGTTTGAAAACAGATACGAAAAAGGTTACAGAAGTATAAATTTATTATTTTGTAAATATGTTATGATATGCAATCCAGATCACATACAGGTAAATAATATAATTTTTATTTTTGTACAATTATAGGATTAAACATTATTCTGGTAGAATAAATTTGTAGTTTAAAAATTCGTTAACATCGGGCTATTATTCATAAGACTTTATTAACGTAGAAGTAATAACTTACATTTATAGGATTAAACATTATTCTGGTAGAATAAATTTGTAGTTTAAAAATTCGTTAACATCGAGCTATTATTCATAAGACTTTATTAACGTAGAAGAGAAATAATAACTTACAAAAAAAAATCTTTCTTTTGAAGTCAGCACTTACAATAACAACATCAAAGAACTTAAAAAAAAACATGGCGTCACACCCTCATACAACTTATAGCAGTGTATAAAAAACAATATAATTATAATTTTTATACAACGCCATCTATATCAATCTAATTTGCAAATAATTACATAAAATAATAAAATTATTAACAAGAATAAAATATTAAATGCATGAAATTAATAATTAGTTATATTTTAATAACAGAATTTTTTTTCTTTTTCTGCTTGTTTAATTTAATAAAATTTCGATCTGAATAAATAAAATTATTTACTATCATCAATGAAAACTTTTACTATTTTTTTTTTATTAGATATTGCTGAAGGATCACGAAAACATCGATAAAAGCCATCTGTACGTTGGATTTAAAGATTGGATAGGTGATTCTATTTTAATGAGGTACAAATTCTGATTTTTTTTTAATTAAGGCTTCAAAAATAGTAAAACCCCGGAGTTCCGTAATAGGTGGGACCGGGAAGCATAAAGTAAGTCGAAAATATTACGTAAGTCGGGACACCTATAGATTCCCAAATCCAATTTCAGGTACCATATGTATTAGGTTCTTAATTGGCTCTTTATTACCAAGAAAACAACAAATTAAAAAAATTTATAACATGTAGTTGTAATTAAAGAATCTTAATCAACAAATCAGCAAAAGAAATATGTACATACATATATACATATAACTGATTATATATGAGTATACAACTGATTATATGAGTACACACTGATTATATATGAGTATACAACTGATGAGTATATAAAAGTATATAACTGATACTGATTATATAAGATATACAACTGATGAGTATACAAGAATATACAACTGATGAGTATACAAGAGTATACAGCTGATGAGTATATAAGAGTATATAACTGATACTGATTATATAAGATATACAACTGATACTGATTATTTATGAGTATACAACTGATGAATATATAAGAGTATACAAGTGATACTGATTATATATGAGTATGAATAGCATATATACAATTGATTATATATGTAATATATAATTGTGAAAGAAACAAGTGAGCGAGAGAGCAGGATGAGATGTTACGCATCTCCAAATTTACGTAAGTCGAAGTATTACTGTATACTTGTTTTAATATTTAATCTTAAATTCAAAGATATTTTCATCTCTCGCAATATATTGATAGATATATATGTCGCAATAAATAAGTAAAATAAATTACAAATTTTCTCAAATTTTATAATTTGAAGAAATTCCAGCATGCTTGATAATTGCGACAACTTAAGGAGTTTTCAACTACAGAACTTTCACATTTCTTAATAATTTATAATCCTTGTTTCAGTGGAAACAAGAAATATAAATCATGGAAAGTACAAAATTAGAAATGAAATAAGACATGTAGCAAAACGCATAATTTATAATGATGGTTTGTTTTTCATTTACTAAATTTTCTTTTCTCTATTCAACTACACTCTAATCATACAAGTTTTTCGATAACTAGCTTTGTTGTTCTTGAACTTTGAATTTTTAAATAATAATTATTTTATTTTTCGGTTAATGACGTCTTTTCTGACGTCACTATCAGTTGAGGTTGAGACGGAGTATAGCTTTGTTGTTCTTGAACTTTGAATTTTTAAATAATAATTATTTTCTTTCTCGTCAGTGGCACAGAAATGCTTCTTAGTTTCCTGTTTTTCAAATTCAACTAGCTATTTATACATATACATAGCTTATATATCTAAATCTTTATATGTTTATGTAAATAAAGAAACTAGATGAAAAATTCAATAACCGCTTTACACAATAAACTTAAAAAAAAGATAGGAATTAAAACAATGCTTCTTAGTTTCCTGTTTTTCAAATTCAACTAGCTATTTATACATATACATAGCTTGTATATCTAAATCTTTATATGTTTATGTAAATAAAGAAACTTTAGATGAAAAATTCAATAACCGCTTTACACAATAAACTTAAAATAAAGATAGGAATTAAAATTGAAAGTGTTAATTAACAAAAATAATTATAGGTACGTTAATTATATATATCAATATGTTATAATATAGAATGTCGACAGCTCTAAAACTAGGTTGACACGATCAGAGCGAACTCGGTCCGAGTGCGCTCTGATGCGCGCGCATCCACTCGGATCGCTTCATCCGAGTAGAGTAAACTCTGATGGCAACCAAAATACTCGGACCGAGTGGCAGCCGATTAGAAGTTTAAGATGGCAGAAAGAACTAAATGATCGCGTAAGTGGAGCGAAGCTCAAACTATTAGATTCGTAGAACTATACGAATCCTTGTGGAATGTGAAATTAAAAGACTATAAAAATAAGGATGCCGCGAATCAGCAGTTTTGAGAATAGTAAAGAGCATGAATTTATCAGAAGTAGGCCCGGACGAAGTACTGAAGAAAGTTAATATTAGAAGCACGAGATCCGCCATTTTCACCTCAGACTACAGACCGAATGCACTCGGAACGTGTAAACGAACTTAAAACTCGGCCCGAGTTCATCTCCGAGCGAACTCGGTCCGTGTGCCCTGATCTTGTCAACCTAGCTTAAGGGTATGTTCGTATAAACGCAGGCAACAATCCACAGAAATTGCCCGGTCGTGACCGAATGACGTCATCGGTCGAAGCCGGAGATGTGTTTCTGCGAACGACACTGGTCGCTTAATCACGTGTATGGTGTTTTTGTAATATGGCAGTTGTTCTTGAAAGTAAAAAAAAAACGAACAGTTACATCTGCAATAAATTTGTTTGTCGATAATGATGAAGAACTTACATCTAACAAATTTAATGTTGGATATTTTAAAGGAAAGAAATACTAAAAGGAAAAATTTATCACCATCTGAGTGAACTGTTTTAAGAAAAATCACTTTGTTTTAAGAAAAATTGGCATTCAGAACACTGATAAACAGTTTCTTTCGCCATCTTGAAATAAAGCAACCTGATCACGTGGTACTAGTAACCCATCTCCTCAGCTGGATCATTTCTGTCGCGATTGGGGGTATAACCACCGGTCGTGACCATTGTAAATCGAATGGCATCGGTCGTTTCAAAGAACGGTTATGGTCGTCACCAGTCTGACTCAGAGTTGTTGCCTGCGTTTCTACGAACATACCCGTTGTATCTCAAATAATAAAAAATTTTTTATACTTAAATTCAGTTTTTCAATGAATGTAAGTTGATACGCAATTAAATTTGTAAAATATAAAAATAAATTCGTACTTATACATTGAGACGGCTTTCATGCAAATGCACACTAGATAGCCTGGTCAATAATAGCAACAAGTGAAGTTGTCCCGCTACATTGGTTTACCTCACCAGTAACGTCGTAAAATCGACGATACAGCAAATTGACTTTGTTTTGGTGGCCAGACGTATCTCATTTATATTAGTAAGTATGATGACCAGATCCAAATAATTTATAAAAAGGATATAGTACCCCAATATGCACTATTATACCACGTAACCCCACCACTTCAATGTTGCTAGTATTGAGCAGTCTATCCAGTATGTATATAGGACGTTAGCAAATGCGTAAAATCATTGAATGCCAAAATTATAATTTTTTTCAATTCTAATAATTATGTAATTAATTTTAATTTGATATTCTTTAAATTCGGCATCGACCGTTGTTATCATATTCCGTATAAAGAATATTAAAGGATATTATTGTAATTATTAATAATCATATGTATTAATAATGAAACGTGGCTGGTTGGATATCCCTTTTGCAATCGAGTCAATACACCTATTCTTATAAGTAGAGTGTCATTAGAAAGATCTAATTCTTGGAAATCAGCGACATTCAAAATTTTTTTTATCATTATTAATAATTTAAAACCTTTTGCAATCGAGTCAATACACCTATTCTTATAAGTAGAGTGTCATTAGAAAGATCTAATCCTTGGAAATCAGCGACACTCAAAATTTTTTTATCATTATTAATAATTTAAAAGTTAAGGAATAAAAATTAAATTAAAATTGTAATTCTTCTAAAAATGCAAAACTCGCAGATGGCTCTGTAACCTAATAATGACCGTCATCTAATGATTCTATATTTATGTTCGTAGGAGATTTTCTAATGATACTCCAAGATATGAGATTAAATCACAAGATTTATGAGCGGGTTATGTCTAGTAACCAATAATAATCAACTATGTTTATTGTCAAAATAAACATCTCCCTTAATATACATTATTCATTAACCCAATAGTATTGAAACAATAAAAATTATGGATTTTTAAGATTAGAATAATCCTCGGATTATATAAATCAATATAACTTTTAAGTACAATCACAAATGAAGTCCTAAAGGTTTCCTACAACACTTTGGTTTCGAATAATTTGCAATAAAATCTAAATAAGTTCATTATTTTACTCTGCACATAATTATCTTTATTCCATTCATGATCTGATAACTATTGCGAAAGTTAAATATCCTATAAACAACATTTATTTTCCTATCGCGTAGAATACGGTTGCCGAAGGTTTAGAAAATAATATTTATAAATTTAGAGGTTACTGAATTAAGAATCAAAGTTACAGAGTCGTAATTTCTATACTTCTGTATTGTTTTCTGCACTATATTTTGATTTTATAATGAACAGAACAATGAATTTAAATATTTTAGAACTATATACAGTACTGTATTAATGGTTATCATCGAATCTTGATGGGTCGCATGCCAAAAACAATACATTTGCATTATCATATTCTATATAAGCATTTATGTGTGCCCAAGTTGTTGTAATTTATTAATTTATTATGGCATTTTCTTCTTTGAAATCATGCAAATTCTGAATCATATAAATAATTCAAACAGTGGATAAAATAGTAAAAATAATTCAAACAGTGGATAAAATAGTAATCCACTGTAAACAGTGGATTACTATTTTATCCACTGTTTGAATTATTTGAAGAATCTGCTGTTTACATATTGCAATGTGATTGATTTGCGTGCAGCTACTTGCAAGTGTACATTGCCAGAGAATGTGCAGCTGCAACGTATTTCAAATGAAGTTCATTATTAGTTTTTCAATATTTTTTATGCTCACTCGAGCTTGCTAGGGCGTCACATATCTTGAGTCGGCGCTGATTTCAGGTATCATTTATTTTTAACAACTATAATTGAAAGTTGATAGTATCAAAAATGCTATGAAAGTCACAATTTCAGGTATCATTTATTTTTAACAACTATAATTGAAAGTTGATAGTATCAAAAATGCTATATAAGTCACAATGAAATAATATTTAAAACACCATTTAAAATATTTGTTAAATATTATCATATTACGTCATCAATTTAAGATTTTGATATATAGCAATTATTTTCAAAATACAGTATATTGCATTTTTAAGAACTATGATAGAAAATGGGGTAAAAATAAATTTTCAGTATTTCCTCCTAAGGAATTGCCTTAATTTTATTTCTATCAAAATGAAAATTTTTCGTAATATTTTTGCGAATAATTCAAATATATAAAATTTCTCTAAGATTTAATATTAAATTTCCGCTGAAATTTCAGAAAAAATAATAGAAATAGCGTAGAGACAAAAATGTTACGTATTTATTATAAAATTAAAATACCATAGCCTAAATATTATTCTGAAATTTAGGTATTGTTATAAACATTAATAAAATTTTAACATTGTTGCATTTTATTTTTTATACAGAAATGGAGATAGTTATAAAGAAAAATTGAAGTTTGTATCATCTTGTTTTCGTTCAAGTGTATTGAATTCTTTGGTTCCAATAATAGAAAAAAATGTCAGAATACACGTCGAAACAATAAAAGATAAAAGAGATGATGTTTTAATTTTATCATTAATGAGAAAATGCTTAATTGATATTGCATATGGTAAGCAATTTTATATTTTAATGTAATCTTAAAACCTCTGCTTTTCTTTAACGCCACGTCCAAGTGTACGGCGATTAGCAATTGAAGATTCATCTCTAGCCTAGCAGAGACTGTCTCTGTGGAAGGATATATACTCATCTTGCACTGTTTCCACATTATAATCTGGATCTATCCTTGTTCTTTTACACAACGACTAATCCCTGTGGATTCATTCGGGCTGTAGAGGAAAAATCGATTGTCAGCTTCCGAATACCTCATAATTTTTTGATCTGTGTGACCTGGACTCAATCATCTGAGAGAAAACCGAAGCGCTTCCAAGGATACAATACGATTAAAGCAGTAATCAGATTGCAGTAAACTATAAACAACAAAAAAATATTGATAAAAGAAAAACCTTTTAACTTCAAAGAATTATAGTTTTAAAGTGGCAGCATTCAAGTTAAAACTAAAATGGAATAATTATTATTTTATAGTTTAAAGTGGCAGCATTCAAGTTAAAACTAAAATTGGATAATTGTTATTTATTATGGTAGCATTCGGGTTAAAACTAAAATGGGATAATTGCTATTTTTATTAGTAAGTAACATTGATGACATTCAGCTTAAAACTAAAATGGGATAATTGTTATTTTTATTACTGTAAAATAAGTTGATGAAACTAAAATGAGATAATTGTTATTTTTATTACTGTAAAATAATATTGATGACCACATCGCAGCAGACTTTCGTATGTACTGCACTGCACTGATATCAAATGCACTATGATACAGCATAGGAGTATCAATGCAACAAATTCTTGCGATTTCGGATTTACGTAAGAACGGTTCGAAAACCACGCCAAAGTGAATCAATAACAATATAGAATTCGAAAAAACCCGCGTTATATCGAAACAGCATTAAGCGGGTCTTACTGTATTTATTAAATAAATAATTATATTATTTATATGTATATTTTTACTTGAAATATTCTTATAAAATTCTTCACAGGAACTGGAAAAATTGCACTTAACTTATAATATTGCTTTCGACGTTTCTGCGCTCAGCTGCGTTTTTTCTGAACTCTAAATACTTATTCGCCACCGAAAAATGTTCTATTGGTGCCAGTCAAGCATAATGCAAATTCAACTATTTTCTTAATCTTCCTGAATGATATGTTATTCGTATCAAAATGTGATTAAATATTTCTATCCACCTTGAATCAGTCACATACAGTGAATGATAGATATTGCATATCCGTTATTTCTTTTAATTTGAATTTTAAATCGGCTATTTCTGTAACAACCTTCATAATATATCTTCAATACCTGTCACATACAAGTAGATATATTTATTGCCAGTTAATAACAATAGTGTCAACTAGTATAAAGTAGAGGAAACAACAACTTTGTGGAAAATTGCGAAAATGTTCAAAAGATTACATGTCCAATCCGGGATAGTTTTCATTGCGGGACAAATAACTCAAATTCGGTACAGTCCCCATAATCCGGGACGTCTGGTCACTTTAGTTTAAACTGGATTCTAATTTACTGCATACAGTTGTTTCCCGATTATCCTAGGTAACGTAGATTGAGTTTTTAATAATCCGAGGTTGTCTTGGATTATCAAAGACACTGATAACACGGAATGTTTGATAATTAAAAAGATTTGAATACATTAACGAGATAATGTAAACATTTAGAGCTGCTTTTTGAATATAATGTTTTTTATTGTATAAAAAGTGAATTATCTTGTTGAGGTTTTTTTTTTAATTTTTGTAATAAATGAGTTGTAAATAAAATTTAAAGTGTTTTATTGTATAATTTAAAAAAATTTTTTTTAAATTTTATTTACAACTATTTATTATTAAAATTACAAAAAATAAAAAATAAAATAAAATTCAATGCCGGATGTTGAATTTTTTATTTTTGTAATTTTAATAATACGGAATCTCGGTTAAACGGTACTCTATTGTATTTTTTAATTTATTAATTTTAATTAAATAGCTGAAAATACTGCAATTAAATTCCGACAAATTGGTAACCTGGAAAAAAATTATGGGAATCTACAATATAGAACACTAAAAATACGCTGTACTGTATATTTTTAATAATAATAATGTTAGTGATTCTTCTGTTTTCTCGATAAAAATATTTTCTAAAATGCTAAAAATTGTCTACAGTAGATCAGTAATTTTGAGTTTTTAATATATATATATAATTTGGAAAACCGTTAATCTTTGTTTTCCGGTACAAACTCATTGTTGCAGAACCGTATTGGATGCTTAAGGGTCTGAAAAAATGATACAGTATTCGTTTTATGTATAGGATTGTTGCAGAATCAAGTAGATCTAAAATTTTGATAAGTTTTATTCGGTAAGATTTAGGACACTGCTCGAATTAGAGAATAACCGTGCTCCTCTTATTAATTTCTGAGCAAATCACCCCGTGGTTATATCAAGTGATGCTGTCTATGATGAAAAAAATATGCTGTCAACTGACACTTTCTTTAAATATATATATTTTTTAAATTTTTATTCTTCCACCACTGGTTTTGAATAAAATTTTAGGATTATTTAAAATGATATATTACAGTGGACTCCCGTATAACGCGGGGAATACGTTCCGCGTTATAAGAAATCGCGTAATATGAGAGACGTATTATCAGACGATTTTATGCAAACTTAAACTTGTGGGTCTGAGTTCCATTACTGATCTCATATTGCTAATGAGATATGCGTTAGTTTCAAATGATTTTATTGTGTGCAGTATTAATTAACTTGTTTTAAAGAAGGTTTCTTTTAATAAAGGAAAAAAAACAGAATACAAGTAAATAAATTTTAATAAATATTGTATACAAGTAGACACCGTATAACATGGACTCCGAAAATGCGGATTTGTATAACCCGATGGAAAAGTTAAGGTTGTCATCAACAGACTAATCAGTGATGAGTAAAAAATCTCAGCAAACTGTTCCAAAGCTCAAAAAGCCAATCATTGTTGAGCTCATCAAACGGTCATCACTGTAATCAAATTTGAAATGTGGTGAGACTGTTGATACCGGTTTACACCGTTTATCCAACGTCACGGAAAAGCCGTTCCAAAGCTCAACAAGCCAATCAGTGTTGAGCTCATCAAACGATCATCACTGTAATCACATTTGAATTGTGGTGAGACTGCTGACATCGGTTGACACCGTTTATCCAACGTTGCGGAAAAAGTAGTTCCTACTAGATGATAAGATTTTAAAAGTTAGAGATTGTTATAAATCATTATCATCGTTATTGTTTACTGGCAAATAAATTTTAGTGCTTTGTAATGACGCTAATGAAGTTAGAGCATTCATTATTGTTATTTATCACCATGTTAACCGCCATCTTATCTCCACATTAAGCAAGTCGTTCCAGAAACATACTGATGTTGAGTTATTTCTGACGTCAAAAGAGACTAATCACTGATGACTTATTGTTGAGGTTTGAAACTCACCCTAACGTTAAAGAAATTTATCTACTCGTTATATGTAAATATTTGGTTATACGAGACTGTTTATAGCGTTGTGTGAGTACTAGTCGCAATTTTTTCGTCGCATTATAGGAGAGCGCGTTATACATGAGAGTACTGTATTTACATTAAAGAGAGAATACAAAGATTTTTCTAAATAGCAAACTTTTCTCAAAACATGATTTTGTATAACCAGATATGTCTTCTGACATTTTAATTCTGATTAGAATCGAAACGTTTGGTAAAATAAAATAATATATGCATTTTTTGAGTAGTATAATTAATTAATTAAAAAAAATCGAATGCAATTATTAATTCGCCTAAATTTATTACTAAAATAAAGAGAAAAACGGATATTTTTTTTAATTATCTTTTTTTTTCGCCTAGAGCAGCGTTTAATTATATAAAACCTTTTGTTATATGCAGTTTGACAGTTACAATAACCTCTGACAAAATAGAACAGTTTTCGTTAACTGCTTGCTAATCCTGGGTATTAAATTTAGAACGTGGGAATGAAATTCGGCGTTATCGTTATTAACTTTAATAAATGAATTAAATTGATCGGAACATTTTTCTATCCCTTAATTAAAGTCATAAATTTAATGCCATCGAATTTATCATTGAGTGAATGACTTTACCAAATTGAATTAAAGAGTTTGTCGAGAAAATTGGAATTTATGTAACTCAAAAGATATACAACGGACTGCCGTACAACGCAGAGAATACATTCAGCGTTGTACGAAATATGCATAATCAGACGATTTTATTCAAATTTAAACTCGTCTGAGTTCCAGCACTAATCCCATATTGCTAATGAGATATGCGTTAGTTTCGAATATGATTTTATTATATGAAGAATGTTAATTAACTTGTTTTAAAAAAGGTTCCTTTTAATAAAGGAAAAAACAAAACAGAATATAGGTAACTAAATTTAAAAAAATATAATATACAATTAGAACCCGTATAAAATGGACTTCGAAAATGCGGATTCGTATGCGACGGAAAAGTTGCTATTAAAGTTGTCATGGAAACTAAATAAACATCGTTTGGTTTTTATTATAATCAATTGATATTTTAAGTAACGGGTAAGTAACGTTAAAAATATATAAATAAATTGGCTGAATTAGTCTGAAAATGGTAGCATTATTATTGATTGACCAAAAATATTTTTTTAATAGATAGCTACTATGTCTTGTAAATGCTGAATTTTTTCTGTTTTTAATAATATAAGGAAAAGTAGATCTTTATCTTAGTTTTATAAAGCAATTGCTTTTGAATATTGATTTGAAAGTGCTGGCATATTAGCTAGTATCATATACAATAAGCTGTTAAATAAACCACAAAATATTTATTAAAAGCGCTTTTGAATGTTCATTCCTTTTCAATAACATTTTAAGAAATTTGAATATATTCAGACTTCTAAATAATTTCAATAAAATTATTACAAAATAATAATGCAAGAAAGTACTTTTTACTACACTTTCCTTAAGACAAAGAAAATGAAATTACAATTTTTTTCATTGATATTTTTCTGAAATACAACTTCTCGTGTAACGAAGTAAGAGAGTCAACCAAAATCAAACATTAATATTTTAGTATATCTGTGTCACTTTTAGTTACATTAGCCTTTTTTTATGATGATGATTTCATTTGTTTACTCTAGTGAGTTACTTAAAAAAAACTTTTCAAAACTTTTAAATATGTTTTTTAAATTTTCTATTCCATACTATAGTTATCATTAAAATTTATAATTCCAGTATAATAATTAAAAATACTATATTTGTTTTATATATTTTTTAACATCATTGAAATTTTTAATAGTGTCAAATACATAATTTTCAGTGTGCCTATTAATGTTTTTTATGAATATTTTAGTCTTAGAATATATCAAAAATTAGCATCATTCTCTTCTTTAATTATATGCATTTTGTTCATTTGAAGAATAATTTGCAAGTTCACAAATGAATATATAGGGTATAGATCATTTTATGCACCAAAGTTTATTTCAGAATACTTAATATTTACAATCTTTTTTAGAGATGAAAACTAATAATTATTTCTGTAGTATTTAAAATATTATAAAGTAATTTGTTTTTATATTTTTAGATAGTCATCTTAATCCAACCCCAGGTGCCTATAGAAGTAAAACACCCACTGCTGATTTGTATAGTTCAAGAGATAAAGAAATTATTTCAGTTAATAGACCAAAGACACCATTAGTTGATACCAGGAACTGGTCTGCTTCACCTGGTGAAAATTTGAATCTTTCATTGAAAGAATCTAGAATGCAATCCAATGATCCTTCCAATAGAATTGAAAGTCCTACAAAATCCGATCAAGGAAGAGCATATGGATTAAATGCAGATAAAGAGAATTCTTCTTGGTATTCTGATCAAGACAAAAGTAGAGAAGTATCTTGGGGAAATCAGAGTTTCCGAGAATCGATAAGGCATAAAGGAAATGGAATACAAGATATTTATGGTTATAATCATGGGAGAGAAACATCACAAATTTCAAATAGTTCTCATAGGCAAGACAATCATTCTAAAATGCCTCTGAATGTTAGTCCATTGACTGCTTATTCCTGTGATGATAATAGTACAAGTAGAAATCAGTATTGGAGGCATAGTGGTAGTGCTGATCTGTACGCTTCAAATAATTTTAATAATTGGACTAGTGGTGGATATGTTCACAATTCAGATAGGACAGGATATAATAATCACAATCTTGATTCATCTGTTCTGTCTTCACGTAATAAACCTATCAGAAATTCACCATACTATCAATCTCATCCTTCTGGTTATTATAATCAGCATTTTAATTCCAACAATGTTCATCTTGCTGGACTTCCAGATATATCAAGCCATCCAGATCCTCATTCCACTTATTGTTGTCCATCTATGTCTTCCCATCATTATCCTATCAGAGGAAATTATCAACATGACAGTTTAACAAAAAGAAAACATAGCACATCATTTGAACATGAGCAGCCTGTGTCTTCATCTGTGACTCAGTTAGTTCAGGATCTTAAAATATCACAAAACAGTTCAAACTATAGTCCTGTAGGAAGGAAGCCTCCATCGTTAGGTCCTGTACCTGAATACATAGAAATGACTGTGACATTACATCGGCAGGAAAGTGGTTTTGGATTCAGAATCGTTGGAGGAACAGAAGAAGGATCTCAGGTATCTATTGGGCATATTGTTCCAAATGGTGCTGCTGATTTGGATGGACGTTTAAAATCAGGAGATGAAATAATATCTGTTGATAATCAATCTGTCATTAATACTTCACACCATCATGTGGTGCAGCTTATGGGTTCTGCTGCTGTTACTGGTAGAGTGACATTAGGAATAAGACGTCAAATTTCATCTTTTGGTATGTATTTTAATTCTTTCAAAGTAGATTTTGAAACAACTTATTAAGAAAATGCTGACTAGAAATTATGAATCATTTCTAGCAAGTTTAATTGGTTAAACTTATTAATAACATTGAATTTAAGAAATTTCCCTTATGTTTTTCCCCATATTTTTCATAAATAACAGAATTAATTGCTTTGAAGTAGAAGAAATTACAATATAAATATTTTTAATTTTCAATTATAGATAATTTCTGAAATAATGTTATCATCAGAATTAGTAATTGTGACTCTTAGAATGTGTTCTTTTCAAAGCAAAACATGTAATTAAATCTATACTTAATGTTTTGCTTTCGCAGCTCTTTTTCATTCCCAGGATTCAGGATTAAAAAAGTAAATTTTTCGGGAATTCCCAGAATCTAGAATTTTTTTAATTTTTTTATCTATGGGTCTTGTATTTGTTTACATTGAAAAAAATTTTATTTAACTTTTATTTTTGAAAATTCATTAATGAAAAGAAGAATAGGCCGAAGATTACACTTATTAACATTCAAATTATTATATTATTAATATATCTTTACATTTACATTGAAAAACCCAGAAATATTCCATTCCAATAAAATATTTAATACTTAAAAAGCAATATAGCAGACAATAGATTTTCTTAAAATTTATCAATTTTAGTTAATTTTTATATTAAAATAATACAATAAAGAAGAAGTCATCATTTTTTGAGTATTTAATAGCTATTTTCAGTATTAATTTTATATAGCTATTGAATAATTTTAATATAATTTGAAGGTTTGGAGGGATGTGATTCGAAACTTGTAGTGACATGGTTTGAGACTAAAGCCTAGTAAAGGTGCTGAATTTGTAAATGTGTTTAGGTCCAAATCTTATCAAAAATTTAATATATCAGTAAAAAATTTTCAGAATACATTTAAGAAATATGGGAATAGATTTTTTTTTTTTTATATCTCATTTTTTTTTTTTTTTTTTTTTTTTTTTTTTTTTTTTTTTATATCTCAATTTTACCAAGTTTAGCATATTTCAAGTTTTATACTATTTTGAAATATTTTATAAAATTTTATATTTTTTCAATGAATTTTTTTGACCCCTTTGTGATTTTATTAAGATTACTTTGATGAAGATATGATGAATATTTCATATCTTCATTAATGTATCGAAATTATATTGAGGATTCTAAATTCTAATGTAATTTCTTTCATGCCATTTGATAAAAATATGACAATATAAAAATTGTGAAATTTTATTTTAGTTAAATTAATGCTCATTAGTTCACAAAAGTTAGAAATGTAATATGGGCAGTTGTAGGATTTTAATGCTCAATACAAATTACATGATTGCTTGTTTATTTTAATTTTCAAATTATATTAAATTTCAACATATTTTTTTTCAGTTGCTCAAAATGAAAATCCTACCAAATGGCAAAAAAATAATATTTATTTTCAATCAACAAAAAAATTGATCCTAGGAAAAATAAGTGGAATTTTCAAGATTTCAGATTTATAAATTTTGCAAATTTTCTAGAGAAATTTTACCCAGAATCAGACTCTATCTATATTATATAGACATTCCTCAAATTCATTCTCAAATCGAAAAGTTCATAATTCAAAATTTTACTTTAACACTTAATCCTGAAATATTTCACACTGTCTCTACTGTGCTGTAAATGAATGTTATTGATTTGTCTATTAGTGTGTTATATATAATAAATAAATTTTCAGTTATAAAATAAGAGTTTTTGATCAAAATTCTGCCATCTTAAAAATACAGTACATAAAATTGTTTAAGCTAATAACAGTTTATAGTTAACTATATACCGTATTATTTTGAATTTAAGTCACCCTCGAATTTAAGCCGCAGTATGATTTAAAAATTGGAAAAAATAAAAATGATTTTATAATAGGTATTAAAATATAAGAAACATTTTATTTACTTAAATAGGTACTAATATACATAATAAGCTACCTAATTTATTGAGAATCTTCATCAGATATACTATCACTTTCTTAAAAAAAAAAATAGCACCAGGTATCTTCTCCCAAACATGTTTTAATCAATCTTTCATCAATTCTGTTGTCATCCATGCATTCTTTTGTGCTCGAACCTTAGGAAAATTTTCCTTGAGTTCAGTTTTCTTGTTTAAAATAATAAAAGGTGACAATTTGTTTCCATCAGCAGTTATAAAAAACATTATAGTAATTCGTGATTTTTCTTATAATTAAAATATGGCGAGAAATGACGCGATTCTACAAGCTGCTATCAAACAGCAACTGGATTAAAGCAGAAAAATACAAACGGGGGACCATCGAATAAACTGTTATCAATGGTTGTAATACTATGCACATGCCAAGAGCGTAAAGCAAAAACCCGAACATTGGGGAGTGGGAGATCAGGAGAAATAAGATGCTAAAATATTCGCTTTGAATCTAAGCTGCACCCAAATTTTATATCTTAAAAATTGGAATAAAAAGTGCAGCTTAAATTCGAAGTAACATGGTAATTGTTTAAAAATACATTTTAAACAATTATATAGTTTTACTATAAATTGGCTACTAAACCATTTTACTATCATAATTTTTAAAATTTTAAAAATAATTGACATGTTTATAATTCAGAAGTTCATAACTAGAGCAATACCATGTTTAAAAATTTCCAAGAGAAAATCTTTGAAACTTATTTGTGTTTTATATAGCACTATATGAAAAAGTCACTATAAGATATTTTTGTAACATTCATTATATGAATATAAGAAAAATGTTTGGTATTTTTATTATATATTACACTTATTCCAGTTTCAGTTGAGAATTTATTAGTACAGTTTTTTTAACCTGTAGTCCAGAATACTTTTTGTAAGTGGTCCATGACTGTTTAGAAACTTGTTTTTCTAGTAGAATTATTTTCCCACTTAATATTTTCCAAATATTAGGTGGAAAAATTGTCTGCATATTTTTTATTTGTGAACTAAGTAAGATATTTCATAAAGTTTTGAGTGCAATAGGTAATCTACTAATATAATTTATTTCAAAAATTTTTGCATAAATTTAAAATTGCATAAGTCCAACACTTTAAACTCAATATAAAGGTAATTCTCAACTTTGAATGAATTTGTTCATGGAACATGCTTGTAAAATATTTCCCATAGACATAATTCTGAAATTAGATTACATTCTCATCAATAAAATTTGATCATAATAAATAAAGATTAATAAAACAATAGTTTATTATTTAAAGAAATGAAAACATTGTCATACAACTATTAAAGAATTTTTATTCATCGTCATCAATAGATGAATAGATGAGCTTCTACATAGATAAACTGCTGTCTTATGCACAATCCAGCAATGAAAGTTATCTACATAATATGCTGATGTAATCCTGACAGCTAAGTATGCAATTTCTGCTTCTTGGTCTGCTATTTCGATAATTCATATTTGGAAAAAAATTTGTAAATTCAGGAATTCATATACTGAGAATTATATATATGTGAATACATGTGGTGATAAATGAATGGCTAGATAAAATTTATGAGCATTCTGTAACCATAGATATGAAAATTTAAAGCCATAAATGATATTTTGGAAAAAATATAAATTATTTTTAATTAATTTATTTTTATTTGAAATTATGGAAATTCAACATAAAAAAAAATTTGCATATTCACATATCTTTAAAATTATTGAACTTGAAACTATATAAGGATGGATATATTGCTTTGTTTTGTATTTTTTGTGTTGTTATTTTGAGATTCAAATTATAGGAATAGCTACTCTCTTAAATCTTTAAGTGTGTTTGCAGCTTCCAGTATTGATTCACTGGGGAGTCTGCAAAATTTAAAAGATTAAAAATTACTTATGTTTATTCATAATCACAGTTGTGCAGTTCTGTATACTTCAATTTCAAATTGTAATGATTTGTTTGAAAAATTTTTTTCTAATCATTCTAATACTTAATACTTTTATTGAACAAAATAAGTTTATATTATAAATTCTGTCATCACTATTTCTTTATGCATTAATTTGAACTGTTTTCCTATGTTGAACTTTGATCTGTTAGTTGCTCTCCTTTAGTTGATTTAAGTTTCATATTGGTTTAAGTTATCTAAAATTGCACCCTTATGCCATTTACCTTCTGATTAATTTGGAATGAATTTGTTTTCTATTTAATTTTAAAAATATGTATTATATTAATCATTATAAATATTGATTTCATTTATCATCATCATGTTGGACATAATTATTATTATATATGAAAATAATGCAGTGATTAGTCATTATAAAAACACTTAAAATATTACAAACTTAAGCACTTTACACAGTTGGTTGCATAAAAATTTTTTTTATTTATAGTACTTTCGGTTAGTTTAATAACCATCTTCAACTAAAAATACAAGATTTGTATTTTTTTTGTTGAAGATGGTTATTAAACTAACTGAAAGTACTACAAATAAAAAATTTTTATACAACCAACTGCGTAAAGTGCTTAAGTTTGTAATATTTTAAATAGTTTAGGATAAATACAGTAATTGAGAATGAAATCATTATAAAAACATTGAACAATAAATTTGCTCTTAAACTTACGAGAGTAAGATTTCTGCTTCATGTATGCTAACAAATGACAAATGATATGATTGCACTGTGAGCATTTGTGCTTTAATAATTTCTCTCTTTTATTGATTCTTCTGGATGATTGAGATATATTATAACCATGAGATGATTATGCTCAAGCATTAGTTTATTATTTGACCTATCAAGCATTTTGTGATATACAATATTAGCAGAGACTATACATTTCTTCCTTCAAAATTTCTATCTTATAGTTAAAAAGTCATAATTTGATTTATATAATGATAATGAATATAAGCTATCAAAGTTTTATTTTTCATATTTGTTTAAGTTTTGATTTTGACATCATTAACTATGAGTTAGTATTTATCTGTTGATTGTAAAACATATGACTGGTGGATGAAGCTAACAGGAAATTTATAAAGACTTTGTAAAACTGGACCTTAATGTAACAATTTTTGCATTTTTAAAAAATCGAAAATATTCAATACTAAAAATGCATATTGTTAAATTTTAATTATGTATATAGCTTTGAAAGCTGAAATCAAAATATAATCTGCTATTAAAAAAAAAAATGTATAATGCTTTATTTGGTCAAAGGAATCTAATTTTAATAATTCAAGGTTAATTAAAACTTAAAATGATGCTCATTTATGACAATACTTATGAAATATTTCTTGTCATTTAGAATCTGTATATCATTCAAAATCCACAGATAGTATTTATCCATATGAAGTCACAGTTACAAGAAAAGAAAATGAAGGTTTTGGTTATGTCATCATCTCTTCAGTCTGTCGAGCAGGCTCTACTATAGGTAAATTTTTTCTAAATAATAAAACTAAATTTTCTAATTATCTGAATGTAATTCATTTTGATTTTGCAGGCAGAATTATTGAAAATAGTCCTGCTGAACAATGTGGTCTATTACATGTTGGGGATCGCATACTTGCAGTAAACGGCATCAGTATCTTAAATATGCACCATGGTGAAATAGTCAATCTTATCAAAGATTCTGGGTATTCAGTCTGTTTGACAGTTGGACCACCACAAGGTATATTGCTTTTCATTGTCAGTTTAATTGGTAAAATTGAGAATTTAAACAAGATAATACAAAGGCATATTTTTCAGATGATACATCTAGTACAGCATCTACTTCCCAAAGAGTAAGTTTGTTTCTATATATTTATTGAGAAAAAAGATGACAATTGAATGATAAATGCAAGATTACATTTTCTCCTCTTTTTACATGGTAGATTGGTTCTGGAAAAATACCATGTGAATGAAAATTGTGTAAATTGAGACTAACATTTGTATAGAAAATTGGCATTTCTGTACAGATATTAGGCTCGATTTACATGATGTTTCGCGGTATTTTTGCATAATCGATCTATCATATAAAAAGAAGGATAAGTGCATTTATTTTGTCTGGATCAGTAGTTCTCAATCAGTAAATTGTAAATAATTTTATATATTTGGAATTTTTCAAGAATACTTTAAGAAAATGAATATATGCTACTTTTCATTAAAGTTGTTCTTGTAATAACACTATTTTGGTTTTATAAATTTTATTTAAAATACTAAGTTTGATATCAAGAAAATTGCAGTATATTATTATTGTGTGTGTTGCAATGGAGATTGATCTATATAATTTCATTAACATAACATATTAAATTTAGTTATAATTAAAGATACTCAACTTACACAATTCCAAATTGTACAATTTTCTAAAAAGAATATTAAAATGATAAAATTTTCCAATTTGTTTTTAGCAATTTATGCCATATTATAATTGTTTAAAATTATTGTTAACAACATTAAACTATCAATAATAAACGTTAGATTATCATAATTATAACATCACCTCATCTATGTAGTTCTGAGCTATATACATACATACATACATACATACATACATATACATGCATGCATGCACACACACCCCCACAAATTTATAGAAATTAAACTTACAGATCAATTAGAATAATTTAATCAGCTTATGTTATCATATATTTATATGGTTGCAACTACCTAAACCAATTTTGTAATATAATTATGTTACAGAAAGTTTTTAAAAATAATTTTAGACAAAACATTAATCATCAGTTTAAATACATTGTAAAGCTTTGCAATAAAATATTTAACAGATTAGTTAAAAATTATAATTATTTAATTGACCTGAATTTTATAGGAAATGCAGAAAATCAATAATTATATTCTCTCTGATTGTTGATGCACTGAGTGTATCTACCTCTACTTTATTGTTAATCATTAGATTATATTAATTATATCTGAGTAGACTACTTAAAACAAAAAAATTTTATACCAGAAAAATCTGAACTTATGGAAGGGGTTCAATTTATATTTTTTTGTTCATCTATATTTCTTTCTGCTCTAGTGATTTGTATTCACCAATCAGTTCAGATAAATCTGACAGTCATATAAATCAAGATCATTTTATGATTATAATTATTTTTCTTTTATATTCCAATGATTTTTTCTGAAAGTAATTATTCAATCTGTTATTAAAATTTTATACTTTGATTTTGATTTAATTATATTATATAGTTTGTATGAATTTAAGTTGTGTATGTGTAATAAATTTATTAAATAATGCAGAAAATAAAAATGCAATACGTATATATTGTAATGAATTACGAATACAGTTTTTATTTGTATGTATAAAATATATATAAGTTAATATTTATTGTTTAGAGCAGCGTTTCCCAAACTATGTTTCGCGGAAGATCTATAAGTGTTCCGTAAAAAATTATGATAATTAATATGAGTCTCATATGATTTAATTAAAATACTGTGCTAAGTTGAAACTGGAGTCACTAATTTACTTGACATAATTAAAATTTGATAAAAAATGTTTGTTTTTGCCTAATTTATTTTATTTATTAATATCTACTTATACTATAAAATAACCAAAGTGTTCCTTAAAAATTTCGGGATTTCTGAAGTGTTCTGTCATAGAAAAAGTTTGGGAAACGCTGGTTTAGAGTATAAATATTATACTATAAACATTGTTTAAAAAAATCATAATTATTAATATTTTCAAATTTTACTTTATTTCAATTACTGTTAGTTGTAACATAATAATAATGCTTTACTAAGTTACAAATTTGAAATCAAACTACATTTCATGTTAAAAAATTTAGATAATAATGCAAATAAAATTTTTAACATAATTCTACTGTTGTTATACAATGGGACATAAATGCTTAGAGATAAATTTTTAGTCCTAATTTATCTATTGTAATAATATACTATATATTGAGAAATTCTATTTATACTTTTACAAATTATTTGATTAGCTCACCTGCTCTAAATTGCCAATAATATATTCAAAAGTTCTATTCACATAAAACTAAAATTTGATAATTGTTTAATTGAAATAAAATAATTAGTTATTTTGTTAGCAAAGCTGAGTTGATTATGAATTGATCAGCCTATAAACAAATCACATGTTTATGTAAACAATATCCACTGTAGAAGTGAAATATATCTTCTAAAATATCTATTTCTAGAGATTATACTCTCAGAGATCGAATATCATTAAATAAATTATTTTTAAAATTTTGTAACAAGAAGTTAATGAATAAATTAATATTATCCATCTTTTAGTCATAATTAATATATGCATTTAGGCTGAACTCACATGAATCACGCCACAACCACAAAATGGTGGTTGCTTGTGGGTAGTCATGAATTATAATTATATTAATATAGAAATGCATAATCTAACTCAGATGGACCACTAATTGAAGTCAGTTTCAACTGCTGTTGCAACTTGTGGTCGATATCATCCACAAAATTGTGGTCGTCAGTGGTCGAGCGCAACTCACACAGCACGATTAGCCAACCACAGCTGCCGACAGTGCTTCCTGTCAATCAGCCATTGGTAACAGACTGTGCATATATACGCAGTCCGTTACCGACATATATAATAGACTGCGCATATACGGACTTCAACCGACCACAGCTTGTGGTTGATTTCGACCACAACACAACCACTGTTTTGTAGTCGTGGTGTGGTTCATGTGAGTTCAGCCTTATACTGCTTTTTGAGTTATGATGCTTATGAGTAAGAAATGTAAAAATGGGAATCAATTTATAAATGGATTATTTTGATTAGTATATATATTATAATCTCATCATTGAATGGAAAATATATTTGAGTTATTTAAAATTGTTTATTATATAATTTGTTTACTGTAAAAATTATTTAAAAAATTAGCAACTGTGTGCCAACAGACTGACAAGAGATGAAAATAACATCATTAAATGCATATATAGAAGCTGCTGTATAGATGTCTGTGAAATTGTATAGATGTGTGCAAGTTTTGCTCGTAGCTCAGATACTGCTGTTATTTGGCATCAAAAATTATTGAAATATATATTGTATTTTGTAATATATTTCACAATTGGACCAATTAGAAGTTTATTTCACAGATTTGAATAAAAACTTTCAATTATAAAGAGGGTTTTTTTTTATGTAATCTCTGCCATATGTTAACTATGTAATTTTACATAGTAGGATACAATCGTATTAATTATTCAATAATACAATACAATCATATACAATCGTACAATACATACAATACATATACAATCGTAGTAATTATTTTAAATTATTGGAAAGTTTTTGAAACTTCTTTAATTTGAAAATGAAATTTCATGTTTATAACTCAAATTCCTGTATTAATATTTACTAAAGATGTGAAAAAAATTTTTTTGAATTGAGTTCAAGCTTTAACTTTAAGGAAGTTTCTAAAATTGATAAAAATTGAATTTACCTAAATACCTCCTTTACAATACAAGAAAAAGTGAACAGTATTTGAGTCTGTGTGTATATTTTTATATAAAATTTTATAAACTTAACTTTACTAATAAATTCATAGTTTTCAAATTAACATAAAAAATGGTATATTGTAGCGATAAATGTTGAGCAGGTAAAATTCAACATTTATGATTTTGGTAAGTAGAATAAAATAAAACTCAACTTTGATTTGAATTTCAAATGGCTTGCACATCTCTAATATTTACTATTATAAATTCTTATTCTGTATGTCTTAGTTAAAGAGAGTATTACAACAGTTCATCAATGCTAATCAATTATGAATCATAATCAACCAATATAAGCCGAAAAATATTCCACAACATCACAGCAATTATTCTTCTATTATATTGATACATTTTATTTTATTTACATAAATTATCAATGTATTGTTTAAAGTCTTGGGCAATTATTAAGCTAAAGACAAATGTCTGCTCGAGTTTATCACTTTAAATATCATTTAATATTGTGTTTTTTCAATTATAAATTTTAACTTTTTGAAATATGCATTTTATCTATCTTTTAACTTTAATGCATATCAAAAACGAAATGTATTTTTCAACTTAAAGCAGAAGAAATGAAAATAAATGAATAATTAAGATTATGTATATAATTTCTCTCTCATTAAGTGAATCAACAATTATTTTTATCAGATATATGTTAATAATAATTATGCTTTATTCAAACTTTTTAAATGTTACTGAAATAGTTCTTATTTCAGAGTTTTAGCACTCCACTTCTTCATGCCACTCCTGTACCTGTACTTGGTGATAAAGAACTTTCTACTTCTTATCTTAATCTTGATTCCAGGTCTGTGGAATTAATCAACTTTTTATTTATTTCTTTTTCTCTCTTTCTCTCCTATATACTGTGTATATATTTGGCATTTGCGTAGTTTAGAGCGACTGTCTCTACTGCGTGAATGTTCACAGATATCTTTGCTACTAATATGACTTACTGCTATATAGGTATTTACAAAGCGAAATAACTGCTGAACATTTCTTACTTCTCCAGTCTGCTTCTTCAGAGATATTACTGGTAATTTGTAATTTTTTTTTTCTTGCTTCCAAAATATAAACAATGTGCACATTGCACTTCTCTGCAAAATCTTTTTATTTTATAAAATGCTATGTGTCATCCTTGTTGATTATTATATTGATGATGCACTTAATTACTGATTTATGTTTTGCACTTAACTAAATTATATACCTGTATGCCAGTAAGGAAACAAGCAAAAAAATTTTTTATGTAACATACCAATCAACTTATAGACACACCTTTGTTTTATAAATATGTTTTTGATGTTTCGATACACCCATTTATTTACAATGCTAAAGTATGTGAAATTTTCTTAGGGAGAAGAGCAGACAGGAGAACAAGATTCCGGTCAGTATTTCACTGTCGAACTCCACAGGAGCACCAGAGGATTTGGTTTCAGTATTCGTGGCGGAAAAGAATTCCAAAATATGCCACTCTTTGTACTAAGGATAGCAGAAAATGGTCCTGCTCATCACGATAATCGTTTGCAGGTAAGAATTATCATTATAATGGTAATTTAATATTAACATCAAATTATTTGTAGTTGACTAAGTTTTACAAAGTAATTTTAAATTATTGTCAGGTACTCTGCTTCTTATAATTTTCTACTGGAAAAATTATAGGTACAAGTTTGAGTTAAAACTTACAACTTTTTCATATTCTGTAAGTGTAATTCAAAGTGTATTACCTATAGACTAAATATTGCAGAATTCTAAACAAGTTCAACATGCATGCATTTTGTGGCATGCAAGATTTCCAAGCAGTAATCAATTTTTCTCCAAGTGTTCTCCAGCATTTGCAATATAACTTTTTCTATCATAGCACTAATTCTGTTCTTCAGTTTATCATTGGAGATTTTAGAGGTCTTACAAACAATGCACTTCGTGTATTCCCATGGGAAAAATTGAATGATGTAATATCAACTGAGTGCAGACGCAACCCTGCCCAACTTGGCACCCATGAAAATGTATGTCAAGAAACATGAAATTGTATAAAAGCTAAATGTGATAGTGTGCCATCTTGCTGAAATACCAAATTTGGCTGATGATCCAACTAAGGTAATGGATAGGTCATTGTTATGTTTTTCTATAAAGAAAAGGGCTCCAAAACTTTCAAACATGCCAAATAAAACTTTGAGTTACACTTTCGTATTTTATAAGCAGTTTTATTGTGTTGTTTCTGATTTGAAAATTATAAATCATGGAAATCCCAATAATAAGTTATAGAATCATTCTGTATATACAAAAAACATTCCAAAATTCCAGAAATAATCTTAGGCTAAGGTCAAAAACATTTACCATTAAGATTTTGAGTGCCAGCCAGAAGAAGTCAGTTTCTTAGTTCATTGTGAGCTGTAGTTTTTAAACATCATTTGATGTTTTACAAAAGCAATCTGATTATTTTGTGAAAAATTGAGGAGTTCTGATTCTTTATATGGTATATAACTGAATCTGATATTATTATAAAAGAGCAACTTACAATAATTGTGTAAAGAAAAAACTGTAGTCTAAACTGACTTTTTTTAATATTTGGAAAAACATCCAATCCTATGTGATAATTGGAATTTTATGAATATTAATTTGTTTTAAGTGAAATTTTACACAATTTTGCAATTACAATTTTACACAGATTTTTGAGCTGTTATAAATAAAGATGAATTTTCTTTATAACAGCTCAAAAAATACTTTATACAATAGCAAAGACATCGGTATCACAGCAACAAATAGAGCAATGCAAAAATGTGCCGAAAACTCATAGGATAATTTTAAAATTATGTTGCTCGAGATACAGCTGCGGCATTTAAAGATTATTTCCTGGAATTTTGGCCATGTTTTGCATATGCATTTGAACTTAGGATTATATCATGAATGTTGATGAGTTATAATTCCCTATGTAGGTTGGTGATCAGATTATAGAAATCAACAGTATAAGTACAAAGAATATGACGCATGCTGAAGCTATAGAATTAATACGCCAAGGTGGAAATACGGTTCGTTTGTTAGTTAAAAGAGGCAATAAGATACCTCCAAATATGTGTAAGTAATGATTTTTATTATTTTATTGCTCATGCTGCTCAAATATAAATTATGTAAATATTTGTATAGCTGAACAAACGAGTCCAGCCAATCCTGTCATTCCCAATGTGCTTAATCCCGTATTATCTCCTCTTGCAAATGGTCCCATAAGCCAAAGTTCACCTCGAGGTCAATCACAAGTCGGCTTACCAAATCAAGTGCAAGACATGTACAACTGGAATTACGAGATGCGTTAAAAACATTTAAAACATCAATTTTCAATCCAGTAACGAGAACTCCTACAAGTGGACTGAATTTGCATATTCCCGCCGACTACAAAATCAGTACTGTTGTGTTGTGTTGTTAGTTGCTTCAAGAACTATATGAATTTTATTGACATGATTTGTCATTAATGTAATTTGATAAATATGTATATGTCTGATCAAAAAATCAAATGGAAATAGTAATTGTAAAGATGTAATAATTTACAATAAGTTTTGATAGATTTTTAATAAATTCTTATTGTTTTAATGTATATTATTGTTAAAAAATTATGTACATTGAAGAATATCAATTATACTGTTGTCATAAATATAAGAAAATTATTTGTTTTATAACTGTTTGCAGATGTTGTTGGTACTTACAGAGGCAGCTCATGCCAAAGCAGTACAGTGTTTTGGTAGAATTTTATGTATGTACAATTGTTCTCTTTCACATCAGGTAGGTTTTATTACAGTAAACGATTCTATACATCTTCATATTAAAACTTAGTGTATAAGTTAAAAAAAAAAATGCCCGCAATGCCGGGTCAGCGGTTGTACAGCTTCTTTCCTTTACTGCTAATCTCTCGTTTTTTAGACAAAAGTTTGATGTCTGGAATCCACCTCGAGAACAATTACGAATTCAATATAATTTTTATATTGTTATTACTAACATATCTTAGTACGATAAACAATTTTTGTTGATCAAACTCTGTGCTGTCCTTTCGATATTTATACAGTTTAAATCAAACAGCAAACGAAAACCTCTAGACTTTCAATGCCATCGAACGAAGTATTCTATTGTAGATGGCAGTTCAGATGTTCCAATGTAGTTTTGGAATTGACTGCTGTGAAGTCATGCAACTCTGGTGCCTTCATACCAACAGTGCTAGCCGCAGAGATTAAAAAAATAAACATTGTAAACGGCCCTTGTACAGCTCATATCAGGGCCCAGAAAACAATTTGGGAAAGCAATTTGGAAATTTGTAATTTAAAACATTTGCTGTTTGTCAGGCAGATTGTATTTGCCCGTGGATGGAAAAGAATAAAATTATATTGTATTCTTTTAAAATTTGTATGGTTTGTAAATTCCTATATAATATTCAATGAGGATGACTACAGAAAATTTTACTGTTTTTATTAATAATCCACTTTATCTGATTGGCTCAAGTAAACTTAATCATATAAAAAGTAATGTCTACTAAAACACGATTAATAACAGTTCAAACTTTGACGATTGAAATAGCCAAACTGTTGTTTTCGAAAAAATAATTTCTCATCTGTTATTTTTAACAATACTGAAAAAACAAAATTGATTTTCTTGAAGGAACAATATTTAAAAAATTTCCTCTCTGCCTGTTCTGTAAGAACAAAGATTCCAGCATTCTTTGTGTAGTCACTCTTTCACAAGAAAAATCAAAAGACATATCACAAAATTCTCCAAAATCATTGTTTTATTAATGACATTATTGGACTGTGTAATTAACCTGTTAAACACCGGAAACAACTAACTTCTGCCATGACACAATGACACATGCTGTTTTGCACATGCATGCATGTATGCAAAACAGCAATTTCTTTTTAATAATTAGTACAGAATTTTTAAATTAATAGATCATCAATTTTTTTTTTATTGTCAAATACGAATGAAAAACGTCAAAAAAATTACATATAAATGTATCTTGGTTAGGTTAGGTTAGTTTGGTTAAGCTGCCATATTGCACAAGAGATATAGAATATCTGGTGGTGGCCACTTATGGGGTCAATCAGATGGTTGAAGAATGGGGTTCAACGGATCGGGCCCGGACCCTTCCTGAGGCCACTTATGGGGTCAATCAGATGGTTGAAGAATGGGGTTCAACGGATCGGGCCCGGACTCTTCCTGAAACTGGAGGTGTGGGACCCGGATCCTCCAGAGTGGTAAGCCACAGCTTTATCACACAGCCATCTGGCTGACATGTATCCTGGGAATAAAGGTCGGATCCCACTAGAGTTCGTTTCCGTCCGGGAGTCTGCACAATGTCTTTACTGAACTGCGCAAACTCGGCGCTGACAGACGGAGACACCAAGTTTGCGCAGTTCAGTAAGGACTTTATTGCACAGACTCTCGAACGGAGACGGACGCTAGTGGGAACCGACCTTAACTGAGTAAATGAGAAAGAGTTTGTCTGATATCTGTTTGCAAAATAAGTTGTAAATATTCCATTTTGATACTCTCCACATATTTTATTGGGATCCATTTGAGATTAGAGTTTGTTGAAAAAGATGGATATTGACATACACTGACGGAAAAAAAAATCCCAACACCAAGAAAGACTTGTGTTAGATAAACAAAATTTGGTAGGCGTGTTTATACATCTGAAAGATGACATCGATTCAAATTTCGCGCTTTGCGCATAAGTGTGGCGCTAGTAGCTCCACTCGGAATTTGCAAATCAGGTTTGCTTTAAATGCATGCTGTAAAGTTTGTGAGCGTTATTTATCCTTGAAATTTGACGTATTGAGCTGATGTTAGCCAAGAATGCCTTTAAGAAGACGAAGAAGCCACTATCAACAGCTCACCGAGTTTGAACGAGGTCGTGTAATAGGGCTACGAGAAGGTGGATTTTCTTTCCGCAATATTGCAGAAAGACTTGGCCGGAATGTATCCACTGTGCATGATTGTTGGGAGCAGTGGTCAAATGAAGGTACTGCTTCAAGAAGACCGGGTTCCGGGCGGCCACGTGGAACTACTGAGAGGGAAGACCGCCGTATTCGGCGTATGGCTGTGGCACATCGTACTGCATCTGCGACAGAAATTCGAGCTGCAGTTGGTACCACAGTGACACAACGAACTGTTAGAAATCGGTTACTTGAAGGACAGCTCCGAGCTAGGCGCCCTGTAGCGTGCATTCCACTGACTCCAAGCCATTGCCGTTTGCGACTCCAGTGGTGTCAAACCAGAGCTCATTGGAGGACGGAGTGGAGATCTGTTGTGTTTTCTGATGAAAGCAGGTTCTGCCTTTGTGCCAGTGATAGCCGTGTGTTGGTCAGAAGGAGGCCAGGGGAACGCCTGCAACCAAACTGTCTACGGCCTAGACACACTGGACCTACACCTGGAGTCATGGTCTGGGGAGCAATTTCCTATGACAGCAGGAGCACTCTTGTGGTTATCCCAAACACACTGACTGCAAATTTGTACGTCAGTCTGGTAATTCAACCTGTAGTGCTGCCATTCATGAACAGCATTCAAGGGGGAATTTTCCAACAGGATAACGCTCGCCCTCATACCGCTGTTGTAACGCAACGTGCTCTACAGAGTGTCGACATGTTACCTTGGCCTGCGAGATCACCAGATCTGTCTCCAATTGAGCACGTATGGGATATCATTGGACGACAACTCCAGCATCATCCACAGCCAGCACAGACCGTCCCAGTATTGACAGAACAAGTACAACAAGCATGGAACTCCATACCACAAAGTGACATTCGGCACCTGTATGACACAATGCATGCACGTTTGCAGGCTTGCATTCAAAATTCTGGAGGTTACACCGGCTATTAATGCAACAGCATTTCACATTTGAAATGCATTTTCTTGAGCTTAAATTAACCTGTGATGTTGAAAATTTAATCAATTAAACATGTTAACTACACAAATGCATTGTCCAAATTTCATTACTCTACAATAATTTTTTCTTGGTGTTGGGATTTTTTTTTCCGTCAGTGTATTTTGGGGAAAACATGTCATAATGTTACCCGATCTGAATGAAATTTATAAACATCGTGGGATTTTATAGGGAGCCAAGCATATTGAAAATTATCAATATTGTCGACATCTATTAATCAAGAATTATTATCTTATCTATAATCGACATCTATTGTCAAGATTGATCTCATATGGAACTCATTGGGGATCTGACAGAGAGCAGAGATTCTCAAATTTTTTTTAATCATGGTGTGCAATTTAAAAGTTTACCGATAAAGGTAATGCACATCCCCATAAAAATATTATGATGATGAAAAAATATTGCTTCGAAAATTTCTTGCGCATATCACACACTGGGGATATCTATGCTAAAATGATCAAAATAGATTTATTACTATATAATAAGCAAATTGATTTTGATAATATGCATTTAATTATTACACTTCATGTTTTATTTTCAGCAGCTATTGATTTTTTTGGTCATTTTAAAATTTTAGTAAACAAATAATGCTTCACTGTAAGAAATAAAAATATCTTTCTTATGTTTATTTAAAATTTAAAATATTCAACATGGTTTCCAAAATACAATATAACAAATCCTTAGATAGGAACAATAATTTTTATTTTTACAATATTTTAAAAAATTTTGCATATTTTTCTGAGTATAAGAAATATATGAAATACGAAAATATCAAATGACTTCATAAGCTTCCATCAAATAGGATTTAGGTACTAGCCCGATTTTACCTTTCAAATAACCCACCCACCAAGCACAAGAATCATATTCTTTGCTTACTATATGAATCAGATCTCCTCGAGAAAAGTCCAGCTCGTTTTTATCGTCTCCTTTACAATCCCACAAACCAACATACCAGTCCTGAGGATTAAAATTTTCCCATTCCTCCTTGGTAGTACTTTCGGCATCAGTATACAAGTCATTTTGATCACAAGATTCTCCTTCCACATATAATGGTTCATTTTCACTGTCATCTAATTCTTTTGTTGGCAGTTTTGTTTGATTTCCTGTTTCGTCCACCATTTCGTAAATGTTATCCTCGTCACTATCAATAGATCCTATAATAGATTAAAAACTTTTTTAATCGTTATAGCTTTATGGTTTGCCCTTTGAATGCAAGAGCATTTATTATGAAATTTGACAAGTATAGTTAAACTGTCAGCATTCTCATTACACTTTTATGTGATAAAATAGTTTTTAGTGTTACTTTTCGTAGTTCTAAGCTAAAAATTTATTAAATAGGCGAATTGCTTAAAGTTAATTAACAACCTAATAAAATATTTAAATTACCATCAGGAGAAATTTTATTATTCCGTTCAACTGCTGCCACCCATTGTTTAACATCTTTTGGTGTGGATGCCATAAACTGTCAAAAAATTGTGAGAATTATTAAAAAGTTAGAGAAACTTTTTTGTTTTATATGTTAAAAATTTATTCAATTAACGCAAACCTGATATGTTTTTTTCCCTGGGCATGTCAGTTCAAAACACAGGTTACGTTTGTTGACATCCTTTGTTGCATTCGGAGCCAATCTGATTTCGTATCCTGCCAATGGAATTTCTCCTTTCTGCCTTTTATCTGTAGGTCTTTCGAAATAATACAATATTCCATCTTTTATTGCGCACCAACGGCGTTGGAAAGGATTCAGAAGTCCCCCAAGTCTTTCTGGAAGAAATAAATTTATTGTTGAAACATTTATACAGAATAACAATAATTTAATTTCAAGAGCTCCTAAGCTTGTGAATATACTAAAATACTAACTAATAATTCTCTAAAATAATGGTCTGAAATTCTCCCGCAGGGCACATGTGGCCCCTTTTATGGGCTGCAATAAAGAGTATATCATTTATTATAATCAAAACGGTACAGATAGTGATGATGTGATTATATACCACAACAGGACTAGCTGCTCCAACTTCCATCTTAAGTTGGAATAGTTGTAAACTAGAAATGTTTAAAATTTATGGATTGCAGACTATCAATATTATTACACTCCACTTTTTATTCTTTGTTTCTTCAGTAAACAAAAAAAATTTTTAATAAAATAAAAATTATAATTTTAATGCAAATAAAATAAAAAGAAATTTACAATATTTTATTTCTTTATATAGTGACCTTCATGAAGAATATCTGATTAAATTTTCTTCTGGATTTATAAGAAACTAAATATAACTGTAAAATTATAATTATATATTAATAAGACGACCATTTTTGTCAACAGAGTCCAAGATACAGGAACAACTTTTATATTGGCAAAATTACTGCTATAAAACTTTTCCCATATCAGTATTTGCAGACATTCAAACTACCTGCTCAAACTCCATAATAAAGTCAAAAAAATACAAGCACTAAACACAGTTCAGAAGATTGCAATATATAACTTATTCAGAAACTAACATGAAGTATGACTATGAAAACTTGTACCCATCATTGTATCTAGAACCTACGTGCTTAGCATTTTATAGGTTTTTGTTAGAAAACGTACCAGATGCCCATCTTTGTACTCCTTTATTAAGAGATGTAGCCAATTTAATTTGTTATAGCTCCTACTTTATGTTTATGTTTAAGGGTAAGATCTTTGAGCAGACGAAGTGTGTACCAATAGGAAGCCCTATTGCAGGGGCACTCGCTGAGATTGTGCTAAGGAACGTTGAAACCGAGAAGGTACATAGATTTCAACCTGACTTGAAGTTCTATATAAGGTGTGTTGATGATGTGTTAACAATATGGACAGACGAAAAGAGGGTAGAGGACTTTGCTAATGAGTTCATCATAGGAGCGTATGGTTTATAGTTAAAAACAGAACAGATCGATAACTATGGTAAACTACCTAGACATTAAAATAACTGCTAATGATAGGCATCTAATAACTTCTGTTTATCGAAAACAGACTTATGAGCCGGTATTAATTCCCAGATGGTCGAATGATCCCATATCTTACAAAAAGGCGGCATTTAGATATCTTTTTAGGAGGGCTATCCTATATAATAAGCATGAAGACAATCTTAATGAGATTGAGTACATTCTTGAAATGGGGAGGCAGCACAGTTATTCTAAATCCTTCATTTAGAGCATTTACGCTGGTGTGAAGAGAAGCCTTGAGTTGAAAGCTACTGGCACTGTGCGAACACCAGAAAACCCGATGAACACTAACCAAAGAGAAGGCTACATGCTGGTACCACATGGTTTAAGATGCTGCACCTTTTTAAAGAATTTAGCAAGAAAAGAAAATAGGCAACTAACAAGTTTGAGGCCTCTCACGGTTTTTGATGTATTAAGAAAAGAGAAGGACCTGTTAAATGAATGTGAGAAGACAGGAATATACAAAATACCTGTAGAAAATGTGAAGACAACGACAAGCTGCCTACATAGGCATAACAACAAGGACCCTACACCAAAGATTATTGAAACATAAAAGAGATTTCCACAGGTAAGTTAGGTATAGCGTTAGCCGTAGAAACTTACACAAACGACACAAGAATAAATTGGGAAGAGACCAAGGTGATATGACCCTTAAGAAAAAGATGCACGTATTTATAGCTGAAACAATGGAGATTGTCTAGAGAACCTATTGAACGACAAAATAACAGAGTTACCTGCAGCATGGAAGTATGCCCTAGAATGTATAGGACAATAAAGGGCGGATAAGATTATAAGTACAGAGTATTTTTCTGATAGACTGTTGTGATGCAAAAAATTACATATGCTGCATTAATATTAATCTTTATGCTGTTTTATTTTATGTTTTTTATATTTTCCCTTTTTTCTATGTAATTATTCTTATCCATCACCTGTAAATATCCATTGTAATGTTTTTCTGTTTTTGTTTTTATTTTCAATTAAATTTAGAACTCTGGAATTTTCTGTAAAGCCATTGGACATTCGAGATTTATTTTTGAATGGGAACCTGAGGATGGCACACGCTGCCAAAAACATTAGTTCCTGAATAAAAGTTGTATATTGCAATCTTCTCAACTGTGTTTAGTGCTTGTATTTCTTTGACTTTAATATTTGCAGATTTTGTATGCTAAAGTTTTTTTTTTTCTGTCATGAGGACCAAATTGTTTTATGAATGTTGAATTCTATTCCAATTTGATTACTCTTATTTCTGTTTCAGTTTTATTCATAATCTCTAATTATTACAAAGAAAAAGCATTTTGTTTTCCAAAAACTGATATAATTCTTCCTATGGGTTTTTATTTTTAAAACCTTAAAAATATAAATATTGTAGAGTATTATGCAGTATAAGTTCTGGAAAATAAAATATATTTCCTGAACAATAGAATATAATCTTAAAAAAAGAAAAAAAAAAGCTGAAACAAGCAATGTCTGGTATGAAATCTATTTAAATTACTTACTTAATTGAAATTAGATGATAGTACAGTGGTATTTGAAAGCTTTTATCTTGAAAACTGTTCAGATTTGATTTATGGTTTTTTTTATATATTTATTTTCACTGGTATCATTTCTGTTTTAGACTATAATAGGATTCTATTATTTTATGATTTTCAATTAATTTTTCAAATATATAAATATTAAATAAATAGTTATTTTTAGAACTAATCATCTATTTTCCATATATGTTCACTGCTTTGAAACGTTAATGATGCTGGCTGAATTAGAAAGCATGTCAAAAAATCATCATCAATAATATGGTCTTCCTACTAAATTTTACAATAAAAATTGATGCTTCAAAAAGTTATTATGAAAAAATTTGAGCATTTAAAATTTTAGTTAAAAGATCAGAAATTTTGCAAGAAGGTCATACTAATAAAGATAACCTTTAAAGAATAACATTATGACAACATTTGGATGACCTTACAAAATTTGCAAAAATCTATCAATTAGTTTAAATGATATTAAGATGAACATTCAAACTTTTGAGATGACTATCATTTTATAAATAATTAAAGTTACACAATAAAAAAAATGAGGCATTGAAGTCATCTTTAATGATAGAATATCCCTACTGATATTCAAAAAATCTATCAATTAGTTCAAAAGTTATAAGTTGAAAACAGACAAACAGAATGATCATCTTATATGACTTACTTTCTATTAGAAATAAGATTCTTTAATACCTATTTATCATCATTATTTTTTATAACAATCAAATTAATATAAAAATAAAGATTATTATTTGTAAAAATACGATATCGGTCTCGGCATTCCTGCTGAACCGCTCTTCCGATCTTCAAAATTAATTTTTAAAAAAATCTAGGAAAATATTAAAATTACGAAAAAAATTTAAACATTTTATTAAACAATCTAATCTAACTCTAATGAAGCTAATTATTTCTTGATAATTAATTAATGAATAGTAATATTATACGACAGAATAGAATTTTATCTTATCAAGAAAAATAAAATTCTAAAATTTATTTCAAGAGATAAGACGAAAATAAAATCTATTAGAAATTTAAAATTCACGAACGAATGAATAATTTTATTTTATCACTTAATAATATCTTGATTCGATTTATTAACTTATCTTTTCGGTTAAAATAATTTATACATTTTTGCTTAATAAGAAAAAATTTAATCAAACATTAATTTAATAAATTTTCAGTCTAATGAAAATGAATAGAATATAAATAAAAATAATAATTTTACCAAAAGACGACGATTATTATGGTTAAGAGTAATGATAAAAAATCGAATAATATAAATTATTTTTTATTCTGGGCATCTTTGCTTTAATCATGCTTAATAAAATTATTTATTATTATAATTAAAAATATTTCTAAATATATTTTATACATTTAAATTTTTACGAACATAAGTATTTTCATAGTTACAGAAAATTTGCACACTTTTATGCAAACTTTATTTTTATATGCCTTGGTAACTTTTATGTAAATTGTTTAAAATTTAATAGAACATTTCTTTAAAGAAAGTTTTCTTAATTTAATTTTTTTTAAAATGCAAAGAACCAGAAAGACATTAAATTTAATTGCTTTCATGTCTAAAATTATTACAATATAAAAATATCAAATTTTTATCCTAGTCCGTTTATCAGACCGAAAGTATTTGTCGAGGAACTGATAAGATTTTATCTTAACATATGATTCGAATGCAGTACTGTATATATTTCTATTGTTTTTTTTATATATACAGTATATCTTATAGAAAAATTATCGAGAATATCTAAATTTAAGAATATATAAATTCAAAAATCGATAGAAATAAATTTAATTTATTTTAACATAAAAATATGTAATCGCCTGTAAGATACGGTATTTACTTTTTCGTGTTTCGAAGCAATAAATGTTATTTTATTTTTAGAATTTTTTAAACATTAATTTTCATTCTTTTATTTATTATATAAAAATAAACAAGCACAAAAATAATAATGAAAAATATATATGTACTTACGGATAAAACATTTTAAAATAAATATAAATGAAATAAAATTACTAGTTTTTGTTTTATCTTTTAAAGTTTTGATTAATTAAGTCTTTTGACTGCAAAAGGGCTATTGTGAAGTTTTATTTGTTTTATGGTGCAGTCTGAATGATAGTTTAATAAGAAATAACATTTTTTAATTATCAAATAGAGCATTTACTATAACATATATCATCACTCTTTGGTTTAATATTACATTTTATTAATTCCTATTATTAAATTAGTTTTATTAATTAAAAAATTCTAAAATTTTTCAGTTAATGGAAAAAAAAAATTCATATTTTATTGAAAAATGCATTATGTATAAACTTTAAAACTAACAAAATTAAAAATTAAAATACTCATCTAAATATTGCATTTTTTTTAAAAATATTCATTTTCATAGAAAAATAATATAATTATTTTAAAAATTATACCCCTATATAATTGCATATAAACCATTGGAAACATAAAAATAATGCTTCTTAATAAATGTATACTTTTCACTAAGAATTGAGTGCATGATAATTTTACAGAATTTATTGATATAATCATCATTGTAAATAGCTAGAACTTATTTAAGTCATAAATACAGGTATCCTTCCTATAGCATGGCTTCCTACAATACAGTTTCACTAACAATTTGAAAATTGCAGAAACCCTAATGTAACACGGTACTTCTACGACACAGTTTTTACTAAAAAAACACAGAAAATTATGTTTACTCTCCTACAACACAAAACATTTTCATTACTTTTTATAAATCCACACTAGGGACACAAAACACATGCAAAATACAATCATTGGAAAATACTTGGCTAAAAATTAATCATAAATGCAATTTTGGTAGTTTGCATGAGAGGGACGATATGCAATCTATTTTCAATTTTGATTTGAAATTGAATTAATTGGCAATTATTGAGTATTTTGTGTTCCTAATGTTCAGTTTTTGGATAAAAAATAAGCTTTTATTCTTCAATATAGGAATGTGAAAGAGAAGAAAAATTTTTTTATTCATAAATTTTTTTGGGTACATGTTAAGAAACGATTGTTTTCTAGCAGGTTGTAATGGGTTAGATTACAAATGTTGTAAAGAGAGCAGAATATACACAAACTTTAAATGCAGAAAACAGTTCAGAAAGTGGAGTTGATATTGTTAAAGAAAAAAAACATTATTTTAATGAAATTGTGATAAGGAAGATATAATTATTAAATAAATGTTATTTAGCAGGGGTGTTCAATTTTTTTTTTACTATGTGAGCTACTTTTCTATACTAAGTTATTTGATGATCTACTCTCTTAGATATCAGGTTGGGTGAACATGATCTATATAAGTGGCCAGATGGCCAAGTGGTAATGCTGCCACCGTGCCACACAGGAAAACTCAGGTTTGAGTCCCGGGTCTGGTATCTTCTGAAAAATTTTTTCAGGGTGCTGGGCCTGGCCCGGCAATCCCTGTCCATCATCTGGCCCCCTCTACAGGTGTGGGTGCAGCTCATGGTTGGAACTGGCCCCGTCTCTTAACAATCTCCCTGATTGGAAAGGGTGGAAAATATGAAAAAAAAAAAAAAAAAACTGATATCTGATTACACACAACTATGCAGTTAAATGCACTCACTCATTTCAGAGGACCTACTCTTTCAGCCTTAAAAAAACTATAAAGAAACAAAAACTTTATTTGTGTACTTAATTAAAAGCGATAAATTTTTATTTTAATACAACAAATAAAACAGAAAAATAAATATTTTAATATATTTTAGTAAATCAAAGCTAAAAAAACAACAGATTGATTATAAACTCACAAGTTACAAGAAATGCTGGTTGATTTTAAACCAAAGTTAGAAAAAACAATATTGTTTACAAACTCATAAGTTTAGGAAATGCTGGTTGATTATAAAAAAGTTTAATGTGAAATTTGGCATTGTTTGGAGCTGGCAATATTTTCATAGTAGGTTGATACAAAGAAGTGGCCAATCACAGACAAATCATCCAAATCCAAATGATCATTTGTAATTTCGTTTGATTTTTAATGATGTTCATATTTGAAAAAGCGAATTCTGATAAGTATGTCGATCCAAAACAAGACAAAATTTTTTGCACAATATCAGTTAATATTGGAAATTTTTCATGTGTATACTTCCAAATGATAAAAAAAAATTACTGATTTGACAATTTTAATGAAAAATAAATAAACAGTAGCAATACACTTAGAGAATTAAAAAATAATACAAAATAATGATAAATAAAATATTATGTTTTCAGTTTTAATTAAATTTGTAAGTAAGGAGGAATAAACAAAAGATCGACCAAAAATTGCTCCACGATCGATGGGTTGAATACCCATTATATAAGCTGTATACTTTTTCCTTTTGTTTTACATATATTTTTTTTTTGAGTCTTACACAGGGTGCATCAGCTAAATCCGGACAAATTTCAAATTGAATTTCCCGCTTTATGTCAGCGCTACGATGCTGCTGACGTTTTAGTAAGCCAGACAGACTATGCGAAAATAGCTGATTAGTTAAATCAAGTGCAGAATATAATCAGAGAGCAGCGATAATCGAAGGCCTTTGCACTGGACGTTAAAGAACCGAATTATTTCGGAAGGTGATTAAGTAATTATTAAATTTATATTGTTGTTACTTTTTATAAATATATATGTAAAATCTAATTAATTATCTTATAAATAAGAAAGAAAATTAATGATTAAAGAAAGCGTACGAAATTTTTTTAATGTCATTAAAATTTTATAATTTTCTATATTAAATAACGAAAAAATAAAATAATTTATGTTGTTATTCATAAATTAACTGCTTTGTTTTTACTGTAACAAAATATTTTGCGTCTTATTTTTTTCTTTGTTAATTAAAAAGAAAAAGATAATTCTAATTACTTTTCAATCTAATAATTTTTAATTGATAACGTAGACTTCTCAAAGTAATTAAAAATTCATAATATTCTCTATAAAAATAAGAGGAAGTAGAATTTATCTCATCGGAAAAATATAGGAAGAAAATATTATTATAATTTTATAGATATTGACGAAGAAAATCTTGAAGACAGGTCGATAATAATATATCTTACAATCGTACTCTTTTAAACTGATTATGTAAGTTAAAAGAATGGTTTTGTCAAGTTTATATTTACTGAAAGGTAATTGTGTCCACAGATTGTGTCGTTGATATTAGATTTCATTATCTTATATGTTAAATATTTAGTTAACTAACTCTAGTATTCAATTGAGACGTTGTTTGATGACTACGAATTTCACGAACGGAATATTTATAAACTTAATATTGTGTTGAACGTAATGCTCGATGTTCTTCTATACATTAAAAAAAAAAATTGGATTTATTTAAGGAAATTGGTAAAAGTTTCTAACTATGTAAATTTACTTCAAAACTAAAGAATAATTTTGTATTTTAAGAGTTTTTCAAAAATAATATAATTATTATTTTTCCCTTTACAGTCATAACAATCTGTTTAATGAAAACTACTGTTGAGGAAATGGCGATATTTTTAAAATTTATTTAGATTTTGTGCCGATAATATAATAATGTATCATAATTTTAAAATTAATATAAATTACGAAATGTTTAAAATCCTCTCATAAACAATAAATTAATTTTTAACTCATGCAGTACAAAGAGAATAATTTAGAAAAATCGATTCACGTCTTAAGCTATGTAAAGTATTTTTATTTTTCGTTAATGAGTTAAACCTTTTTAAATGTAGTAAGAAAACATTAAAAATAATGCATAAACATCATTTTTAGTTTAAAAATAGATTTAATCTTTACTCAGAATAATCTATGTTCCATTGAAAGTTTTGATTTTTATGTTATGAATTTTCTTAGGAAATACACCTATTGTTTTTAGAAATGTATGTATTTTAATATGTTCATACTTATCTAAAAATTGTCACTCATTTGTTTAGTTTGAACATTGTTAAAACATCGGAAATCGATAATTAGTCGAGCATTACAAATAATGTGCCAAAACAAAAATTGCAAACATTGATACATCAAATTAAAATGAATCTAATTCTTGTTTGAATTAATCCATTGATACATCATTTTAAACAATCCAGAGCATGACTCATTCTATTGAGTTTCGAAAATATATATATGAATATGTCTATATTTAAAGAAATACATAGTGGTCATAAATTATTGAGTGCATTTTAGTAATCAATAATAAATAAAATAACGAATTTATCCAACTTTATTATATATCAAATTATAGAGCATTTCAAACAGTTTTTTTAAATAAGCAGAAAATTTAAAATACTTCAATATGTGCTCCATTTATAGCACTTACAATATCCATCGATATTCAGTTTCTTGCCAAGTGTTCCTCAGCATTTTGGGCATTATTGTTCCAATGACTGTCGTAATTCGTAATTCATTTTTTAAGTTCAATAATGTCATGCACTTTAGTTGCATGAACACGATCCTTACATAAAGAAATCCAGGGGTATCATGTCAGGAGATCAGAGTGGTCAAGAAAAGAAATTCAGCTGCTAGGATATTGTGCATTCAGATAGCTCCGGACAATCAACCTCCAATGCGGCGGTACACCATTCAGTTGAAAATAAATGTCTGGTTATTGATATTCCAACTGTGCTATAGCATTTTATAACACTCCAGCATGTCCAAGTATGTAGTGCTAGTCACTGCAGGCTTAGCCAAAAAAATTGTCACAAATGGAGCACATTTTGAAATGTTTTAAATTTTTATTTTCATATATAAAAACATTTATTCATTTTTGAGTTACTATATGATTTGATATATAATAAAGATGAATAAGTTCTTTGGCTCATTTACTATTCATCACTAAATTGCGCTCAATAATTTATGACCACTTTGCATTATGATTTTTTTTCAGAATGTACGTCATTGCTCTTTTATATTACAAATATAGAAAATATATGAAAAATTTCGCATTAACAATACGGGAAAATATGAACAAAAATAGAGAGAAACATTATTTTTACACAAATATTTTTTGTTTCTTATATAATGAAATAAAATCTTTTTTAAAACTAAAATATTAGTATATTTACCGATTTAAAAAAATATTAATATAAAATGCAAACAGAAAGAAATAAATAAATAGATGGAATACAATAATTTTTATCAAAAATCGGTGAATTCATGTAATGAAAGGATCATTCAAATCAGTAACTGTACGACTTATATAAAAATTTTAATGATTTCAACTTTAAAATATCCACTAACTTTAAATATGAGATAAAATTTGCAATCAACTAATCAGAAATTCCTTGCTTTCTCAAATTATGATCATCAGAATGTGTACAATCGAAACAGTTCTTAAAAATCAAAAACTAATAGTATCACATTATAATTATATATTCTTCGAATCGATTTTAGATAATTGAATTAACTGAAAAATAGAAATATATAAACTGATCAGATTACATATTAAATTGTTAGTTGAAGAACATTAGATACTAAGATAAGAGATTAATGGAAATTAAAAATAAATATTTTATTTACAGGATGTTTATTTTGTACATGCAACGTAGAAAATGAATGCAAAATGAATAATTTCCGAATACTTTTTTTTTCTATTGTTTTTAAACTTTTTCTTGAAGAATTTGAATGTTGCTAATGCACTGATATATCATCAGCTATTTGTTATAAATTTGTAATTATTAAGTCAACAAGTGAGAAGTCTGCTAACATAGTATATATAATGATACAATTCAGACTTTTTAAAAAGTACTTTATTTTTACATAAGAAATGTAATGTAATAAAATAACTTCTAAATGTAAATGAAGCCACAAAAAACATTCTGTATTTGTGATGTTTATTAATATTCAACAGAAATTCAATTTAAATTTTGTTGAAAACAGTTATTAATATAAAAACGAATGAAAATAATTTTTAAAGCATCTCAATTCAAAATAAATATTCAAATAGAAACACAATATCCTAATTTATCATAAAATTTTCTTTGAATTCGGTCAACTTTGATGATTCTTCTTGTAGCATGTTTAAGTAGTCTCTTGTATCCCACTACACTCCCGTATTTTATTCCTGTAATATTTTTTATTTGATGTAATATCGTACATTAAAAAATGTTTAATATATTTAATAACTAAATTAATAAAAATTAACTTTATTAAAAAGTTAATGAAAGTTAAAATTATTAATGCTTGATATTTTTATACTATTTTTTTTTTTTCAAGCAGAAGACGGCATACGATATCGGTCTCGGCATTCCTGCTGAACCGCTCTTCCGATCTTTCAATATTTTTTCTTAATAATTAATTTGTATAAAAATGACTAATCACATAATATTGACAACAGTACAATTTGATACCTTGGATAAAATTGCATTACAGATAACCTACATTAATTAAAATTTAATAGAAAAATAATTTGGCAATTACATATTTTTATTTATTTTCCTATGTTATATGTACATAAAAAAATTAATACATTAAATTTTGTTTAATTAAATTGTTTATTTTGTCCGGATTTAGCTGACACACCCTGTATATATTTTTTTCTTTCTTAGACTTCTGTTATTAATATTCTTAATAAAAATTAAGTTTCTTATGTGGAATTAAAAATATTTTATTTTTAATTGGTTTTGGAATGTAACTCTCCTTATTGTATCGACTCCAGGTCTCATATAATATCGTTTCACACAACATGTTTTTTACGAACCTATCTACCATGTTATAGGAGGGATACCTGTATTAGAATTTTCACAAATATAAAGTTTTTTTTATTGTGAAATATGAAAAATAAACTATAATTTCACAAATCAAATTACATTAAAATTTTAATATACAGGCAGTTCCAAACTTAAGTAGATCTGTACTTACATAAAGATTCCCTGATTAAAAACAAAAATACTGATCATAGCAGATAAAATTATAATCTAGAGATATAAGCATTTTTCTCCTAATTTCATCATTTGCTATATAGTACATGTAGTTTTTATGAGCTTATTAAGTAAGCTTTAGTTAATAAGCTGGGCTTGGGCCCAGACCTTTCTTAAAAAATTGAAGGTGTGAGATTCAAAAACTGAATCTGGCTCTTCCAAGATAAGTTACTGCTTTACCATGAAACTTATGTGCTTATGTTTAATATTGTTTAATGTTATGCCTTTGTGATATAGTATAGGATATTATTTTAGTACTATATAGAATATGCTCCAATATACATATGTTTTGACTTATTTAAGGTTTCATGGATCCACTTATGTAAGTTGGAGATTGCCAGTAATTATTTTGAAGTAAAAATGATATGTATAATGAAAATGATTTTGAAAATTTCAAGGCAATCTATATTTTATACATATACAGTAATGATCATAAAAATTAATAAAAATATTTAAAAAAAATGAATTATACATAAATATTTTAAGATTTCCATGAATTTTGGCTTTTCAGCAGTCCTCATATAGTGTATGAGTTTGATAAAATAATGAAGTTATAGTCAATATATAAAAGAAATAATTGTAAACAAAATTAATTCAAGATATTATAAATAATATTCATTTATTGCATTATTTTTATTATAAATTAAATATACAGGATATTACAGAAGTCCCCATTCTCATAGTGAAAATTATTTTTTTGTAGAAATTGAGAAATAATTGATTATACAATCACAAAAAAAGCTAAAAACTGTTGCTACTGCAACATCAAACAATAGTCAGAGAAAAAGCATACAAGATATTTTATCATAAGCATTCTGATAAAATTTATAATTGGTGATACTCATGCTAATGAATTGTTATTAAGGAAAAACTTGAGAAAGCTAAATCTACCAATGCTTTTTTGAAATAATTACTTACAGTAATTATTTCACTTTATAATGATTTGAAAAACTGTGCCCCTCACATAAATATGAAATTGCAAGGGATTTTTCTCAAAACAAGTTCAGCCACTATTACATAATAATAATAATAATAATAATAATAATAATAATAAAAAGCATTAAAATTGGAAAATTCAAAATAGTGACTGAGAAGTGGAAGGAGCACCACATCCTCTGGTTTTATTGGCACATTATATAAATAATTTCTGTTTCTGGATTGTATCTAAGATAGTAGATCATCTGCATTAAAGATCATATTACTTATCTGTCATTAATAATGAACAATAAAAATTATTTAATATTAATAACATAAATAGTTTCATCAAAACAAGTTCAGCCACTATTATGGAAATTATGGATCAGTTTATGTAAAATGATCCAAATTTCGATAAAAGTTCATAAGCAAGACAAAGTGTCATGGATGTGATGCCTTGCTATCAACAATTGCTTGTTGAACAAAAACGGAAAAGGCAAATGATGTTACATGACTTCTTAACAAAAAAAAAAAAGTGTCAAATGAGAAAGAATCTTCCTCATCACAAATATAAATTATTTACTCAAATATTTTTGCTTTTCATGAATGATTTATGAATACAAATCAATATTAAAAGCCATATTTTCATTTATTTAGATAAATTAATCATTGTTTAATCATATACTACTGATTTTGTTGATCTTTATTTAATTTTATAATAGTCAAATTTCCAAGTTGAGAATGGAACTCTTGGTTTTAACATTGAATCTTGTTTACAAGTTATTACTTAATAAGCTCACTCCAGGAACAAATTGGTTTGTAAAGATGGAAACTATCTGTACATTCAAAAATGTTAGTATATTGCACACTTCACAAATAAGATTGAAAATGTATGGACTTATCTGTTTTTTAGAGAGTAAACATAGTGGCCATTGATGTACATATAATCAGTTAATATTAAACAGAAATATAATGATCAATAACTTTTGCATTTTTTATATAGAAAATACAGGATGATTATTTTATAACCAATTTAGGATTGTGTAAATGCTGGTTAACTTTCCATAGAGTCAGATGCAGAAAAAATTCGCTTGCATGTTTTGGTTCTGATTTTTTTATTGTTTAAACTTTATTAAATATTTTGTGAAATTCAGAAATGATGAAAACCTTTAATATTTCTTTGATATTTTCTGTCAAACAAATACTTTGATAAAATCATATCAAAGACAACTGGATGAGATGTAAAATGATCATGATGCACTCTCTCTGTTTTGTATCATGAAGTTTTAATAATATAAGTCTGGAATTTTATAAAAATTTTATTCAATGGCATATTTATTCCAATAGTGAACTGGATTTGAAAAATTTTTAATTAATGAATGCTATATTGTTCTAATGTTTGAAAAAGTTGAGGATTGGCTTATATACAGATTTAAAATATTTATTGATTTTCAAAATGAAGTCGGGAAATTAGTATATACACAAGTATATAGTGTAGGCACATTAGAAATAATTATAATCTGTATGCTAATAGTTTTCCTTTCATTTTCAACCAATGAGAAACAAATACTTATTGAATAATCATGCCAACAACAGAAAGACTGTAGTAAGTTTCATTTATTTGTTTGAAATATTTTTTTTGATTAATCATTTGGTACAGCTATAAGAGACTGAGAATTTCAAATAATATTGATAATTTTTCATAAATTGGTAAATTGTTGCCATCTAATAATAGAAGCCTTAGTTAACATAAAATTGTTCTTTTCAGAATTATTATAATTTAATTAACAGGCCTTTTTGGACTATCATATTTTGCCAAAAAAGTTATATTGCATCACAAAAAAAATCTGAAAATATTTTTTATCTATAATGTAATACATAAAATAAAATCAATAAATATGGTTCAATAAAAAGAAATTATGATTATTTTAATATTAAATGAAATAAATATTTGATAAAGCAAATCAATTACAGTATCAGATTTAAAAATATATATTTTTACTGCATTATAAATATTTAAAGTAATCAACTTCATGTTAATTTCTATTAAATATCATTGATTAATAGAAAGAACTGAGACCTTTGGACAGTATTAAACATATTGCAGTCTGTGGAGTGAGCAAGGATGGATAATGAAACAGTGACTAAGTTATAGAGACTACGTTTGAAAAACAAATAACTTTCTTTATTTTAGAGAGCATTTACATTACAATTCCGATAATGCTGATCAGAAGGATAAATACCTTGAAATTAAATCTGAAAGTTTCTTGTTAAAACTTCAATTCTTCTTCAAATCTGAAGAGGATTTTTCTTCTCAGGAACTTGGTGAAATCTTCACTACCAAAAAAAGTTCATTTCATTTCTTTAGCACAAGTTCTTTGGTAGAGGTCAGATATTTTATTTTCTTCAATAATCATTGCAATTTGAATGTTTGAAATGTCTCTTGGCTTTTCCTCTCCGAGTTTTTGACCTGACTGACTGTTCTTTCAAGTCTTACTCTCTCTAAATTTTTGACTCGACTGCATTTCTTTCTCTGAGTTTCTGACTCAACTGTGCAGGAGACACTTCACCCAATCATAAATATATTAATTCTTTTTCTTAGAAAAATAACAAATTTATCTTTAGTTTTAACAAGAGCAATCACATTAGCTCATTGTTTTGTAGAAGGCGATTTTATTTCATCATTGTTCAATGAAATCGAATCCTCTACTTTTATAAACATCTCCAATTTTCTTTTTATTAGAATTTAATTTTTTTATAAAATTATTATAATAAAATAATTTATTAAATCCCTGTACTCCAAAGAACTAAGCAATATTTTTGTCTTTGTTGTGATTGATTTAAATGCTATGACAATACAGGAATCCCTTGATTAGTTCGGGTTCGAATAATGCTGTTTTGATTAGCGCGCAAAAAAATTTGAGACTATCCCTTAATATATGCGGTGCCAAATTTGATCAATTTTTTTTTTGCAAACCCTCTGAAGCATTGGGTAATTGAATCTTGGTGATTGTAGTCTACATGATTAGAGCATTGCAATAAATTTATTCATTTTTTTAATTCTGTTAATATTACAACTTTTTTCGTCATCTAATAGTTATATTTTAAATTTGTTCCTAATTTTATTTATTAATAAATTTAGCATGAAGGCAACTACTTAATAATAGCCATTACAATATTATATAGCCAGCCTTGCCTTCAGTTCCTCTCCAGTACTCTATGTCTGTGGACATGCATAAATTTTGTGAAAAATAATTACAATTTTGTAAATAATAATTTGTTTTTTGTAAAAAATAAATTTTAACTATACTGATATTTTAATTCTATATTTTAATTCTTACTATAAATTTTTAAATATCTATACAATTTCCTCAATGATTTAAAGTACATGTAATGCAATATAGATACGTTTTGAGAGAGGGAAAAAATACATATTTATAATTTTGATATTTTCCAGGATTCATTATAATTATTCCCATTAGTTTAAAGTACATGTAATGCAATATAGATACATTTTGAGAGGGAAAAAAAATACATATTTATAATTTTGATATTTTCCAGGATTCATTATAATTATTCCCATTAGTTACATGTTTATAATTTTGATATTTTCCAGGATTCATTATGATTATTCCAATTAGTTTTTTAGTTTGATTAGTGCAGTTTTGATATATGCGGTGTATTGCAAGAATTTATTAACTGCACTAATCAAAGGATTCCTGTATGTGAAAATTTTTCTAGGAGAAAACTTTTAGTTTACAGATTATAGTAATAATAAACGTTCAATTAGACTGCACCAAACACAAACCATAAGTAAAACTACTCAAGAGCCTTTTAGCAGTCAAAAGATTTTTATTCAAACTAAAAAACCAATTGGAATAATTGTAATGAATCCTGGAAAATATCAAAATTATAAACATGTATTTTTCCTCTCTTAAAACATATCTATATTGCATTACTTGTACTTTAAATTATTGAGGAATATGTATAGGTATTTAAAAATTTATAGTAAGAATAAAAATATAGAATTAAAATATCAGTATAGTTAAGATTTATTTTTTATAAAAAACAAAATTATTATTTACAAAATTGCATAAATTTTGTGAAAAATAATTGCACGTCCGTAGACATCGAGTACTGGAGAGGAACTGAAGGCAAGGCTGACTATATAATATTGTAATGGCTATTATTAGGTAGTTGCCTTCATGCTAAATTTATTAATAAATAAAATTAGGAATGAATTTAAAATATAACTATTAGATGACGAAAGTTGTAATATTAACAGAATTAAAAAAATAAATCTTTTGACTGCTAAAGGGCTCTTGAGTAGTTTTACTTGTAGATTATAGTAATATTTTAAATTTTTCATAATTTGAATAATTCCAAATATTACCGATTGAATAATTCTTGATAACTTCAATCTTAGGATGCCAGATTATTAGCCTTCTATTGTATATTGACTATCACTCTTACTTCTAAATACAAAATACAATGATTTCCCTAGAATTAAAATCCTAATCAACAACTTTATCATAATAAATTACACAAAGCAGATATAATTATGTAATTCCTGACTTGAAATAATTTGAGAGTTATCCAAATTAAGTTTATAGGTTTGTTCATATGGTGAATCATGTAGCTGAAGAGCTGATTGTCTCTTAAAAATGTTTCCAAAAATAAAAAAAAATTTTTCCTGTTTAAATTCTGTTAATTTGAATTACATTATGTTATGTTATCTAAATTCTTATTTTCTTTCTTTATTTTATTATAGATGATTTTTGAATTATTTCTCTTAATCATCAATTACTTGAATTAATGCAAATCCAGCTCTGATTATGAGAGAAAATATAAGAAAACAGATGTTTATTCTGCTTCACTGCCTTAAAATTTTTAATTTTTTTATTAATTAATTCAGTTTTTGCTGGTCATGTAATAGTATTGAGTGAGGTGATATTAAACAAGAACCCATTGTATTACTTTCAAAATAATATAGTGGATCCTTGTTTATCACCACCTATAAATATTCACATGAATGATATTCAATTTTGTATTTATAGATACTTAATTTATTGTTATCTATTCATCTTCCTAAAATGAACAGAAATCATTCTATTATAATAATCCATTAAATTTTGTTAAATTTGTTTATTCTAATTTAAAATATTATAAATTCTAAATAACAATAAATTAGAAAATATTTTAGAAACAATATTTATATTAATTTAAAAAAAAAATGGGTTCTAATATTTTATATAATTTGAAATCATATACAGTCAATTCCGATTAAAACTGGGACATGTTGGGACTAATCCATTTTGGTGTAATTAAGCAGCTGCCCCAATTAAACAAACTAATAATAAATCCTAAATTAAAATATATAATACATAGATAAATAAATAATGTAATAAATTCTAAAATAAAATATGTAATTCATAGGTAAATAAATAGGCAAAAACTAAAATAAAATATGTAATTCGTAGGCAAATAAATAATAGGTAAAAAAACTGAAGTAGTAATAAATTCTAAAATATGTAATTTGTAGGTAAAAAAATAGTAATTAGGTACCTATTTTAATGCTTTATTAAAATAGGTACCTAATTATTAGCTTATTAGCGATCTCCTCTGACTTCACCTTCAACACTTGGCCACTGATATTCATGTCTGGCCCACTAACTATAGAAAACTATTGATCTAATGCTTCTTTGACTTTTGGATCCTTTCCATCAAGCTTTCTTTTGGATGTTCCTGGAATTTCTTTCTGTAATGCCCTCTCCTCACGCAGTTGATTTTCTTGTTGTAAGAGACGCAGTATGGTAGATTTTGATACACCAGTTATATCAAGTCTACGATGGCTTGTATGATATTAAATGACTGGCTTTTAATTTTATCCAGCAAAGCAATTTTACTTGAAAGTGTAAAATCATTTCTTGGCATCTTGGCAGAGAATTAAAAATGTTAAATAAAATTGACACTGTAAATGAATATTGTTAGGTACAGTACATAGCAAGAGTGGCCAAACTGTGGCTCTTTGGTATCTTCAATGTGGCTCCATACCATGAAAGTCAATAGTAAATACGAAGCAAATACTTATTTAAAATCAAACAAATTACATATAATTAGTTTTTTTATCTAATGTAAAAAATAGTATGCATCTATACGAAATAAATGCATTTGAAATAAAACAGTTTTTGAAATCATTATTAAGATTACCCAAAAAACTGATGCTGTTTTCATTGATCCAGAAAGAAAATGTGGCTCTCGAGTATTTAAGATTCTCCTATGTGGCTTGTAGTGATATGAAGTTTGGCCACCCCTGGTATATAGTAACAGTAGACTCTTAAGCAGACACATACTTGCCAGACGCACGACAATAGATAACTGATTTGCACCACACTAATGTTGCCACATAATAGTGTACATAGTGTTGACAAATTTTCAAAAAATCCCTAAAAATATGTCAAAAATTGCTAAATTCCTTTTCTGCTATTTTTGTCCCAATTAAACATTTAAATTATGTGTTAGTTTATTTGGTTTCCGTTCTTTGAGATTTGGCCCAATTAAGCAGCTGTCCCAATTAACTGGTGCCCAATTAAGCGGAATTGACTGTATATAGTATTTCAATTTGAAAGAATTTTTGTTAAAATATACTTACATCATGGACTTAATTTCTAAAGTGAACCATTCTAATGATGCTGCTTTTTGAATGGCAGTTGATGAAGGACTTGGATTTTCTAATAAATTAACACTTTATTATTAAAGAAATTATTTTAGTTTTTTTTTAAGAAAACAATTTTTAAAATTACCATCTATTAAACAGTATATCATTTTTTATTTTTAATTAATTAATTTAATAATAATTTGCATGGATATATTTAGTAGTATAAGTCTGCAATGTTTTTATTTAATTAGAATAAAATAGTCCAATTATTTTATGAATGTTGTTATAAGTCAAATACTATATACTGGTTATGAAAAAGAATCACATAGGATAAATTACTATTAAGAACAATATGTTTTGACTGAAAACATAAGAGTAATATAAGCAAAAATATCTAAAAATGAATCATATGAATTATCCTCATATGGGAGTAAGCAGAATATTAAGCACTCATACTTAACAAGTGAAATCATACCTCCCTATGCTTACAGATTATATCAAACTTACTTTACGGAAAGTATTAACACACGCATATATATTTGTTTATACTCTCAAATATACATCTTTAGATATTCATCCACTTCTTCTTTGCATTGCTTGGCCTCCTTCTCCCACATTTACCCTCTACGTGAATCAGCATACAAATTGTTTCACTCATTCATTCATTCTATATTCAGATTTTCCTCAATTTACAATGGTAATGGAGATCTTTGGAAACTGTTCGTTAAAAATTTCAAATAGTTCTTGGATATCAGAAGAACATTCCTTTTATTAACCAATGTTAAAGTATTCCAAAAGTTAGTACTGGCTCTACAACTTTTAGCACCCCAAGCAAAAATTTTTATTGCATTCCCTCAAGTTGTCAGTTTTGATGGTGAGTAGCTGCCCAGTACACACACCATTTAAATTATGCGTAAAAAATAATTGTATCTTACTATAATAATAATAATAATAATAATAATAATATTATTATTATTATTATAATACACAAAATGCGTCCGTTAAATATCAGTGCCCTGAGCAGCCGCTCTGCTATCGTATGTTGAGCTGGTCCTGCCAAAAGTATTAATATATACATTAGTGCATATTATAATACATTAATTTATGATAGTTGTTATCTATTTTTTCTATTTCTTGCAATTCAATTTTGAATTTAAATTGCTAACTGTCAAATGATTTTTAAATTTAAACTTAATACAGCAATAAATATACATATCATTGTAGATTTATTTATTATTTAAAAGTTATATAATTTTCTTCAAATACCAGTAGTCTGACTTACAACTTTTTGTACTTATGATGGTGATGTAATCAGTAAATTCTGTGACTGATCAATATAATTCAATGGGTTTGAGTCCCATGCCTAATGATCTGATACATGGAAAGTGTTCTATTTTTTTGTCTGATTCTTGTGGTTTCGTGTTCTTATGTTTAATAAAATAATGTATACTGTCCTAGTAAAATTTAGTTGTGAAAAATCCATAAATTTCTAATTCCTATTTATGATGGTATATAGGATTTTAGTCGAAAATCTAACCAAACTTCATCGTCAATCAAGGACTACCTGTATTGTTCTTAAATTTATCCATAATTCTTAAAAACTTTTATTTTTGCATTTATTAGACAATTCAAACTTAGCACAAATGAGCAGGCCTATTTAAACATAAATACTTTATTCACGAGGAACGTTTTCAGCTTAACTCAGCCCTTTTCAACTCAACAAATACAATTTTTGTTTTGGAATATAGAACTTAGAATACAATACAAAAATTCTAACATATTTAAATTTAAAAATTCTAAAAACATATTCTAATATGCATACGTAAACATATACGTTAGCAATATATACAAATTAATTAAAATTTGATATAGATAAAAATAAATGTTTTTTAATATTTTTTTAAGAAGATTATTATTTAATAAAATTTCTAATAGCAATGAATCTGGAGGCAAAACCATTTCATTAGTAGACAAATCAGTTGTTTAAGCTGCCAAAACAATCAAATGGCAAGGTCAATTGCCGTTGCACCTATATAAACTTCATTCTGGTTGTTGTCGTTATTAACTAAAGGAATTTCATAAAACGCCAGTTTGCTCTACTCTATCATATGTGTCTTTAATATTTCTTAATCTACTCCATATTGTGCTTCCTCTTTTGAATACCGGTTTCTTCTGACCATCTTTAACTAATTTCTTAACTGTTCTTGAATGCCTAAGGCTTTCCGTTAGCACTTCATAGCCTTTGCTCGTTGCTTCTCTACTGTAGGACCCGTTCTGTTTTAATAAGTCCTGTTCAACTTTTGTTTCTTTCTGTCTCGTTCTTAATACGTTGTTATATAGTCTATTGATCGTTCCCTTATTAATAATAAGTGATGGAGAGCCAACACAAGAAGGATAAATGCTAACCCCCTATAACTTGAAGAATTTTAATTTTGTAAATAGAGCTGCTAAAAAACTGAAAAAAAATTAAAAAAAATAATAATTGGCTATACAAAGAGCACCTACAGTATTTGACCTGCTTAGGAACGAGAAAGATCCCCAGAAAGACGTGGAGAAACAAGGGGTATATAAGATACCCAGTTGAAAGGAAAGACATAAGGTCGGCCACATTGTACATAGGTGTCACCACTAGGACCCTAGCACAACGGATTGAAGAACATAAAGTTGATTTGAACAAAGGGAGAATGATGACAGCACTAGCAATTGAGGCTTATAGTAGTGACTTATTGATAAAGTGGGATGAAGCGGAAGTTTTCTGACTGCTAAAACATCAAGCAGGCCCTGACCACGGAAACCATGGAAATAAAAGCTAGGCAAAAGAAAGAGAATTTACTAAACGATGGACTGCAATAGACCTCCCCCCATCTTGGAACTATGCAGTAGTTATAGTAGGAAGCCGTAGGCAATAACATCTATATTTTTGAGGACATCATATGTTTAGAAATTGAAATATCTTAATAAAAATGTTAAGACTATTATCCTATTTACATCATGATAGCTAAATCACCATGACAACAGTTTGTTTTGTTTTATTTTATTTTATTTTTTAATATGGTTATTCGAACAGAATGCTTTAGATTGTAGAACGCAGTTCATTTTTGAATGTAGCCTGAAGATGGTATAGCAATTACCGAAAACGTTACCTACTATACAGAGTAACAAAGACTCAACTGCTGATAGTGTGCTTGAATATAAAAGTAAGTGATATATATTCGAAAGACAATTATTTTGGTAAATCTGAAGCAAATGGATATTTATGTATGACTATTTCATGATAAATATTTACTAATTAATAAAAGTATTTCATAAAAAATGACTTTTTAAAATGAATTTGTGTGGAAAATTGAGATTTAGCATTTGTATTTTTAAAAATCAAGTCCAATTGTTTTATATTTTGGATGAAAACAATAAAAATATAAAACAAGTGAAAGATATAACTATGTTTATTAAATTAAATAAACATAATATGTAAATATGTAACTGTTGAAGTCTGTTATATAGGTATCCCTCCTATAACATGGCATCCTACAACATGGTTTTGCTCTAACATGATTTCAAAATTATGGAAACCCTCATATAACACGGTACTTCTACAACATGGTTTTTACTTAAGACATTTAGAAAATTACATTTACTCTCCTACAATACAAAATATTTTCGTTAAATTTGTAAATCCATACTAGAGACAGATAATATACACACAATATGCAATCATTGGGAAATACTTTGCTAAAATTAGTCAAAAATGCAATTTTGCTAGTTTGCCATGAAAAGGTCAATATGTAGTCTATTTTCGATTTGAAATTGAGTTAATTGGTGACAATTGAATATTTTGTGTTCCAAACATTCAGTTCACGGATAAAAAATAAGTTTTTTATTTTTCAATAAAGTAACGTGAAAGAGAAGAAAAATTTTTTTATTCATAAATTTTTTGGGTATTTAACATATACCCAAAAAATTTATGAATAAAAAAATTTTATTCATAGCTAGAATAAAAAAATTTTATTCATTATTTCTAGCAAATTGTAGTGGGTTAGATTGCAAATTTTGTAAAGAGAGCAAATTAGAGAGAAACTGTATATGCATAAAAAAGTTCAGAAAATGAAGTTGATATTGTTAAAAAGAAAAAACTTTCTCATTTTAATTGAACAGTGGTAAGGAAGATATAATTATTAAATGAATGTTACATAGATTATATACTTTTCTCTTTCCTTTTGTTTTACGTATATTTTTTTTTAAGGGTCTAATGTATATATTTTTTTTCTTTATGTTTCACGTTGTTAATATTCTTAATAGAAATTAAATTTCTTATGTGAAATTAAACAAAGTTATTTGTTTTTAATTTATTTTGGAACATAACTCTCCTTTTTGTATTGGCTCCAATACGGTTTCACACAATACAGTATTGTTCAGGAACCTATCTATTGTGTTATAGGAGGGATACCTGTACTTTGTCTTTTTACTGAGCTTTCAGAAAGTTATAGTGGAATGTAAACTAAATTTGACTATCCAAAACAAATATAAATTCTTACTAGAAAAATTAGTAGAAAACCAAAACATGCATAATAATGCAAAATTCATTTTGATACTCATGTTCAATTTTTATATTTTCTTTTTTAAAAATGACAACAAAATTGTTAAAGTTGTCATGGAAATGAAATAAATATCATTTGGTTTTTATTACAATCAATGGATATTAAACACACTTTTTACTTAAGACATTTAGAAAATTACATTTACTCTCCTACAATACAAAATATTTTCGTTAAATTTGTAAATCCATACTAGAGACAGATAATATACACACAATATGCAATCATTGGGAAATACTTTGCTAAAATTAGTCAAAAATGCAATTTTGCTAGTTTGCCATGAAAAGGTCAATATGTAGTCTATTTTCGATTTGAAATTGAGTTAATTGGTGACAATTGAATATTTTGTGTTCCAAACATTCAGTTCACGGATAAAAAATAAGTTTTTTATTTTTCAATAAAGTAACGTGAAAGAGAAGAAAAATTTTTTTATTCATAAATTTTTTGGGTATTTATTAAATACCCAAAAAATTTATGAATAAAAAAGTTTAATCAAAATCAAAAACAGACTGCATATCGTCTGTCTCATGGCAAATTAGCAAAATTGCATTTATAACTAATTTTAGCAAAGTATTTCCAAATGATTATATTTTATGTGGGTATTGATGTATCCATAGTGTGGATACATAATGAATACACAAATACCCACATAAAATGTTTGAAATTAATGAAAATGATTAACACAAAAATTAATGAAAATGTTTTGTTTTGTAGGAGAATAAATATAATTTTCTAAATGTGTTAAGTAAAAACTGTGTTGTAGAAGTACTGTGTTATATAAGGGTTTCTGCAATTTTCTAATCATGTTAGAGCAAAACCATGTTATACGAGGGTTATTTGTATAATCAAACATTTTTTAAAACAGAACAAAACAGCAGTAGATTATAAATATAAATTTTATTAGTTACTTTTGATAAAAAATCAACTTCAGTGCCTCCAAACATATAGAAGATAATATAATATTCTGAATTGAACTATAGAACAATTACATTTTATAAAATTAAAAATCTAAACAATTCATATTAACACTAAATATTATAGATAAAATAAATTAAAGTTCTGCTAACACTTAATCGGTACTTTCAGTGTAAGTTCCGATATTTAGTTTCGTTTCGTCAGTTAGACGTTACGTTGTTGTTAGATTGTTTTATAATTACTTAGTATTAAGTTAGAACTTAGAAAAAGACCCGAGCTCAGACCGAACTCTGGAATTTGCAGGGTCGCTAGCCGTTAGGTTTAGCTTATAATTGGAATTATTGACATTCATTCTAATTTGCGACTTTGCAACACTATCAATGAGAATTGTTTGAAACAGTTTTTAATTTTATTACAAATGCAGAAAGAATTATACATTTTCAAATAAAACAATAGAATATTTCCTGTGATTGCCATTATGTTATTACCAGTGCCTTGCTTGGTGCTTTGACAATTTATCTCTTTAATTACTCATGTAGTTACAACCATATAATTCTGCATTTTGCCTAAATTAATAATAATGTAGATTAATTTGTAAATAATAAATTAAAACTTTCAAAATAAATACTCAAAATCAGTTTTTAGATAAAATGATTAAACACCTGTCATTAAACCTATCTAACTCTGTTGCTTAGAAAAAATAAATGGAATTGTTTGCCCTGCAAACTCGAATTCGTGCCTGAACTGATTAATTTCATTAATTTATAAATATTGTAAACATCTTCCATGTAATTGAACACCTTTTTGAAGCAACTGTACATGTGTTCCTCTATTTATAATGTTGTAGTTTTGATAATCTCATCATAGGTTGAAAAATCATATATCTAAAATGACCAACAATGGTATTAATTTTAATAGTACTATTAGGCAATGAAAGGCCGGATAGTCCAAAGTAATAAAACTGTCCAGCTTTGATCTTGGCAGAAAAACTATCCTAAATTGAACCTAGATCCTTCAAGATGGTAAAATCATCCAGAATTGAATCTAGCTCCTCCAAGGTGGTAAGAGATTGCTTCTTGATAAAGCAATCAGTTGACTGTAAATTTTTAATAAAACAGAAAAAGTATTTCTAACTAATATGCTGAGAAAAAAGCCAAGTATGGAATTTCTTAAGTGCAATCATAAAGTTGGATCATCATAAGTCAAATGATTGCAAGTAGGGGAACATCTAAATGGCTGTATGTATCCCTTTCATCCTATCCATTCTTTCTTCAATCTCTCTCATCATACATTTCTTAAAATGTTTCAATATCTGATCACTGCATTATATTCTCATCAGTTGGAATCAATTTTTCACTTACCATTCTCTCATATATGCACTTCACATGCAGTTCTCTCCATACTCAATTTTCATCTCTTTTATCCTTCTCACATTCCTCCATTTAATATATTAATCCTCAAATTTATCAAATCATGATCCAAACCAATCTCTGCATCTCTCTTATCCATAACCTTACCATGTTAACTTTCATCAAACATAACCAGTTCAATTAAACTCCTTTTCTTTCTCTCTTTCATGATTCTCTCAGATGACAGAGGATGGTCTTGTACTTAAAGTATTTAAGATGAACAACCTTCTGTTAGCATAAACCTCCATCTACAGCAGGCCTCAGCAACCCGCAAGTCACCAAGTGACCCATTTCATAATTTCAAGTGACCCACTTGAGTTCCGAAAATAAATATAATATGTAAAAATAAATTATAAAACAAATATGACACGAACACTTGAATACATAAAAAATTGAAAATAAATAACAACAATAACATTTTTGTTTGATTTCAGTTGCAGTAACGAACATGCATTTTTATTTTTAAAAAATAAAAATTGTAACATAATTTCAAGGAGAAATCGATAAGGTTGGCAACACTGATCCATAATTAGAATTATAATTTTAATTTTTATGTTTAAAGTTTAAAGCATATTGTAATTATTTTCTCAATAAAATTTATCTTATTATTCCCCAAAAAAGACTGTTTTAAAATGAAAATACTACTGACCAAAACGTCTTCTTAATACACACATTTTGGTTGATTTTGACTCACAGCCAAAAAATGTTGCCAACCCCTGATCTACAGTATACTCTCAACTAACTGGGTAATTGGAAAATGAATTATCCTAGATAATCAATTCCCCAAATAATCTGCAAAATACTCAAAGAAAAAAAAAAAAAGAAAATCAGAATTATGGAAATAGGCATTTAATATTAAAAAATAAATAAATTGCATACATATACATCCAAATGTTCTATAATTTATTGAAAAAGTAAAAAAGAAAGAAATTGGTTTATTTGCAAAAATGCTTATTACAATATTTGCAATTTTAATTTGATTCTGATTTTTATTGCCAATTATTTAAGATATAAATAAGAAATTAATCTGGTTGAAAAATCTTTCAGATAGTGTGTCTAAGATAAAACATCAGTAATTAACCATCACTTCCGGATTGCAGATTTCATCCAGTTAATCCACAATCCAGATAATCCAATCCCAGATAATTAGGAATCTACTATATTTTGTTCTCACTATTATTTACATACTGAAAATCATATCTATTAACAATCCTTCAAATCATCTGTCACAATCATTCATTCTTAAGAAGGTGTTTATTTAAACACATCATTCAGTTCATACCAGAACTTTTATCCTCACACAATCATCCACAGGAATACACAGTAACCAGAAATATTTTCTGCAACTCTAATTTCATCTTAAATCTACAGCATCCTTTCACTCATATATCAATACTTGCGATATGTATTTTAATCTCTCATTCATTGACATACATATATCATCCCACAGTCATCATCTTTTATTTCAGATCATATTCCCATGATTTTATTCTTCACATATTCAAATGCATAACATTTTTCAAAAAGTCTCACTCCTATATTCACAAACATTATCCTATACTTTTTCATTTCAATCATTTGTCCATTACATTCAACACACCCAATTACAATTTGGATATATCATTATATTCAGTGCAATATAAATACACTCATCCCTCGATTTACACGGTAGATATGTTCCTGGAAAAATTGTGCAAATCAAAACCGTGTAAAATGAGACGTAGAATTCATGCAAAATAGAAGGACATGTTCAATTAAACTGTAAACCATGTAAATCAACCTAAAGAAGATAAAGAAAAGTCAAGGATATGTTCTTTATAACAGTAAAATGAGATAAGGATTAAAGAAAAAAAGGGGATCGATTCATTAATTCAGTATAAGGATTAAATTGTCTCATTTTAGAGACAATTTAATCCTTATACTTTTTCAATTTATTTTTTAAAAATGAAAACAAACATTAATTAACACTGAATACGGTACAAAAAAAAAAAATTAATTAACAGTAGCTGAATGGGGCACTGAACTCAACAGAAAGGAATATTTGTTACAGAATTTCTAGAAACAAGATGATTCTTAACTCGACAGTTATTGTACGATCTAGAATGTAGGAAAATTGTATAAATGCTGCAAGCCTGAGTTGAGTTTAGTTGAACTACAAGACTTGGACAGTAAAAGTTAACAGAGAGCGATAAATTGTGAAAGCGAAAGTGGATTAAGAAGAACTGCGAGTTATTCTGAATTAAAGACACAGATTAGTGTTTTGTGAAATAATTATCGGATTTTGTATTGGATTTAGTTACACGATTATTTTGTTTTGTGTGTAAATAACTTAGATTATACGATATATAGCTGTATTCACTCTTTATTAATCTCTACGAACTCGTAAACCCACAAAACGTGACAATATGATACTCTTAATCTATAAATGACATAATGCAAAACAATCAAAATAAAACCCAAAAAAATTTTTTTGTTTTCATTTAAAAACCGTGTAAAAGTGAAACCATGTAAACTGAGTACTATGCAAATCGAGGGATAGGTATATAATGATGTATCTAAAATATATTTGTTATAACTTTTTGAATTCAATTAACTTTGTAAGTAAAACTTCATTCATTTGACTGTTGTAAAAGATTTATATTATTTATTAATTTCTGTAATCTTCTGTCAGTTTCAAATTGTAGCTGGGCTAATGAAGTCACACTTAGTAACAAAATGTATACACACATCCTAGTATAAGTCAAGAGCCAGAGGAATGTCTAAACTGTTTGAACCAAAGTTTTTCCATCTCTTTTGTTTCATGTTTTCATTACTGTTTCTAAAGGATAATACACAAATATATCATGAAATAATTTATTGTTTCTTTCTGAACAATCTATGAATAAACACAACTTGCTTTTCTCTCAAACTTCAAAACATTGAAAAATCAGCACTACAAGCAAGTAGTGCTGATTTTTCAATGTTTTGAAGTTCTTTCTGAACATTTGAATATATCTGCTTTCAAAATAGTTTAATCTAAAATGTTTTTGGTTACTTATAAAAGTGTATCAACTGATATAATAGTAATGACAACATCAGTATCATATCATTTTTTATGTCAATAATTTATGTACTTTTTCTTTCATATATCCAAAAAGCATCTTTGATACAATTCTCAATTTGGCTATATTTATATTAAACTACTTTGTTATAATTCTATTTTTTTTTTAATTTTGTAATAAATAAAGCAAAACAGAAAATTTGTTTTATTAATGGTAATATTGAAAATACAAAATTAACTATTTACATGCTTAGGAATCCCTTAATTTGTAAAAATTCCAACATATTCATATAAGCTATCTTTAATTGACTATAGCAATTTAGTGATAGATATAATTGAAAGGGTAAAAATAACAAGTTTTCAAAAAATTTTGAATATTGCTTATTATGATTTTTTAAATCTCACTTAGTCTTATACTTAAACTTCAAAATTTTGAAAATAATTCCATTTCCCTAGCTCTCAACCCAACATTTCACTAAAATTTTTATGCCACTGTTTTTATTGAAAAAAATTTCATTTTGTGATATGAAATCTTTTGGGAAATTCACAATTTAAAATGAGGGCTGGGGAAACATTAGATCTCTCACATATGGAATTGGGGAAAAACTATTGGAATATTTTGTGATGTGAAATTTTTTTGAGAAATTCACATTTTAAAATGAGGGCTAGGGAAGACTAGCACCTCTACCACAAAATTGAGAATATCAACCATTATAATATTTTTCTGTCATTTTATGCTGAACTGTATTGCAAAAATTTTGTTTATGCTGTGAAATTCTCCAAAAAATTTAGGTTTGAATTTCATAGCTTAATAAATGTCAGCCTTCCAAAATATTGAATTACTGTATAACTAAATAAATTAATTACAGATGGTCCTTGACTCAGTGCCGTAGCAAGGATATGGCGAAGGTGGCCATAGGCGTCATTCGAAATAGGTGCATAATCCAAGGGATCACTATCATCGTTCCCCTCACGTTATCCTATAACTGTAACAGACTTTTATTTATTAAAAAAATTGTAAGAAAGTTTATTTATTTTTAATATGATACAAAAACTCCAAAAAAATTATTATGATGACGTGAACACAGAGCCGGGCCTGCCATAGGTGCAAGGCATGCATCGCACGTGGGTGGCCAAAATGAATATCGAAAACATAAAACAAGATATAAAATAAAATTAAAAACCAATAAAAGGAAATAAAGAGGAAAAAGGAAATTTATTTCTTTTATATGTAAATTTGAAAATTCTATTCATTTGAAAAAGATAAATTAAAAAAATAAAAATCAATCCTAATGTCAATTTATGAAATAACTAACTGAATTAATATTATATGCGAAGAAAAATATTAGAATCATGCAAAGATCTTCATCCGAAATTAAACTGATGCGCAAAGAAAAAAATCAGATATTGATGGACAGGATTTATTTCACGAAATTTTATCAGTAATGACACACGCAAAAGCAGAAAACATTGGTTCACATCCATATAACATGCTTTGATATATTTTTAAAAACAATCTTCGAAGCACATTCCCTAATTTATTTGTCACACTTGGATCGTTTTAACTCTGCCCGTATCTGTAGCATCTGGCAAATGTTCTTTTTCCAAATTGAAGATAATCAAAAACTATTCAAGAGTAACAATGCAAAAAAGAACGCCCAGCAAATTTATCAATTATAGCAATAAAGCATAAATTATTGGATTTAATTGATTTACACCATCTTATATCGGAATTTGCTCTTAATAAAGCATGCCAAACTTATTTCTTGTAAATTGTGGTGTTTTCCTATTAATATGTTATTTTTGAAAATATTATTTGTTATCTAATTAGATATTTAATTTTTGTATTTAGTGAAGTTTGAAGTTTATTTAATATCAAGGCGTACGGCAGTGCACCGGGGCAAGTTCGCGCAGCGCACACAATGTGTATATTTACACGAACCAACTTAAGCCATATTTACCATCTCCATAATATTGATTCCGATTAAGCTAGTAAAACGAAAATTGTATATATTGTTAAGCTTTATACCCTCATGACCCTGTAAAAATTTCAAACTTTAATATCAAAGTGTCTAGAAGATAAAGGCCCAGAAAATTGCAAATTTGGGCACTGACTAACCCATCAAAATTATATAGTGCTTCCACCGACGTAGAAACCTGAAATTTAGCACAAGTATAGGTCTAAGGATACAAGTAAATAAAAAATTCTGAAAATGCCAATTTTTCAATTATTTTTGTGACTTATTTACTTCACCTAAAGTGATCGAGTGCATTGCGTCGCGTCACATCTAGCAGTGCGGCATCGCCTACATAACAATCTTTTTTTAATGAAATATTGATTATAATTTAATGAATATATTGGTGAATATAATGAATATATCAGTTATTACAAAATATTCTCGTGGTTCCGGCAAAAAACATACTTTACCACCTGTATTAAAACACTATTAATACAAAATGGATAATTCATAAACATCAGTTAAAAGGAAAAAATGGCATCGCACGAAGAATTATTTAGCTATCTTAAGCTGTAGTTCGATATTCATCGGTTTTCTCACAGTTCAGAAACTATGTCAATTTGATATTACTCAGTTCCCTCACTTTGTGATTCTTTATACCAACTGACATCAGATTGGGTCGCATTGAGTTCGAACAATCTAAACCAGTGGTTCTCAACCTTTTTCCCCCGGGTCACATGCATTTGTTTGCTACATTAAGCGGGCCGCAACATGTTATATCAGCAGTCGGCAACCAGTTGGTGTCATGTGAAAAAATTTTATGAGTGCATCAGGAAGAACCTAGCAAATTAGGAAAATTCTAATTTTTCAAGATTTAAAAAAAATATATTTAATATCAGAATTTTTATTTACAGTATTTATTTATTTATTTATTTTTTTTGCACGTGGGAGAATAATTTCGCAATTTCATTAAATTCATGACTGTGCCTTCTGGGCCACAGGTTGAGAATGGCTGATCTAAATTATTTCACAAGTAAGTTGCCTTCTAACCGCATGCGCAATGGGGCAAAGTTCAATCATCTTCAATGACGTTCAATTTATATCAACACAAATGTTCAAATATGCAGCGTGTTTCAATATATCAATATAATCATCATTTCTTATATCATTTACTTTGCTAACAATCAAACTTGTGGATAATTCTGCTAAAACATTTATGAATGCCTCCATCTTAAATCATATGATCTGGCTCACTGAACTCTTCGGTTCTTTATTGAAACAAAACTGTGACAACAACCAAGAAAACCATAAAGGTTTAGTTAGTATAGTTCGTGGAATATCGAACCACAACCTTAGATTATTATTTGTTTAGCATGTTTATTTAATATAACAACTTAGCAAAAAGTACTGATATCACATCAAAAACAAAAATGTGAAAAAAACAGGCCAAGTTCTACCAGCTTGTTTGACCACCAAAACAGTAGAAATCTAAAACAGATACCAAGTTCCATTCCAACTCCAATGTCGAAAAATGTGATTTAAATACTGAAATAAATTCAATACAGTGTCACTTTCAGGCTTTTACTTGGCAAGTTTTTGAGTTATATTAGTTATTATCCAGCTGTCATAGATATTAAAACTTGCCAAGTAAAATCCTGAAGATGTGACACTGTACTGAATTTATTTCAGTATTTAAATCACATTTTTCAACATTGGGGTTGGAATGGAACTTGGCACCTGTTTTAGATCTCTACTGCATTGGTGGTCAAACTGGTAGAATAGAACTTGGCCATTTTTCACATTTTTGTTTTTGATGGGATTATAGTTACATGCCACGAAAATTTTGTAATTTATTACAATTTCCAAGATGTTCTTCATTTGTGTTATGGCTGCTATGTATTGTATTAATATCGATAATTTCTAAGATGTTATGACTTATGTATTATTATTGATAAAATAATAAATGAAATTATTTAAAGTTGAACAATTATGACTATTAATTTTCTAGTTTTTGTTTTTTGATTGAAAAGGGGTGGCCAACTAACAGTTGCACTCGAGTGGCCGAGTTCTAGGCACGGCACTGCATGAATATCTACTGCTGAGCCAGTTGTGAGTACAGCAGCGAGTCGGGTAGCAGGCCAGTTAGGTTTTTTAAATCGGGAAAAATATTGCAACATTTTCAATTGACGGTATAAAGAAAAGTGCAAGTGATCTTTGTTCTTAATATAAAGAATTGGACAAATTTCAATTTTTCCATGAATTAGAATGACTATCCAGCTGTCATAGATATTAAAACTTGCCAAGTAAAATCCTGAAGATGTGACACTGTACTGAATTTATTTCAGTATTTAAATCATTCTATCTAGCACTTTAATAAAAACCCATTTTTTCTTATTAAAAGTTGTAAACTGATTGATAGTTTTGGGGCGCCTAGAATTGCGGGATCCTAGGATGCGGCCTAATCCGCCTATTGGTAAATCCAGCCCTGGTTTAAATCGCAGGCACAAGTGATATTTCCAAATTAACATCATTATACCACAGGGAAATTTTAGAAGGAATTTTAAAAAGGAATCTTTGTGAATCATATTTATATTTAACCATGGCACTATGTATCATATTCACATTACTCGTTACTGTTGATACTGGAGAACGAAGATTCAGTAAATTAAAAATTATTTAAGGTCAACAATGACTCAAAATTGATTGACCAATTTAGCAATATTATCAGTTGAAAATGATGTCTTTTGAGAAACCAATTTTAAAGTAGTAAATAATTTTTCAGAAATCAAAACATGAAAAGTGAAACTTCTGTAAAAGCTTGTTTTATAAAATTTTATAATCTGTGTAAAAAAATAATATTTGCTGAATCTGTATCTGACAATTTTTATAATTTATGTTATATTCCGATTTCTCCTTCGAACATATTAAATAAATAAATAATAAAGAAAAAATTACAAAAAAGTTTTGCTGATTTATCTATTTTTATTCCCTACAAAGGCATCTTTTATATCTTGAGCCACAGGCGCTTAGAGCAGTAGCTACGGCACTGCCTTGACTTACAACAGGGTTCCTTCAACAACTACATCGTAAGTAGATTCTGATGTAAAATTGAGGACTTTTTTAATTCTTGATTTATTTGATTTCTGTTTTAATATTTTCATAAATTAGGTTTCAATTTAATTTAAAATGTTTAAAAATGTATATAAATTTACATAAACATTTATAAATTATTTATTAGCATATATACAATTAAATACATAAATACAAAATAAGGAACAAAAAATTTAAAAATTTAAGAAATATTTTCATCAGTAATATTATTTTTCTTACTGGATTTGATAGGGTTATGATGAGATACAAAAATTGCAACAAGAGAAACTAACATTTCGACTGCTGATTAGCAACTAATATGCCAAAACCTGTGATAAGTTAGAAGTAGATGAATCACACTAGCAGCCAGTGCTGGATTAACCAATAAGCAAAGTAAGCACATGCTTAGGGCATCAAGGTAAAGTGGGCACCACAAATTTTTCATATCTGAATTTATCATTTAAATTATTAAATTAATTAAATTTATATTCATTTTCATTAAATTTTGAAAATGGCTAAGTTCTGTTTATAACATAAACATTTATAAATTATTTATTAGCATATATACAATTAAATACATAAATACAAAATAAGGAACAAAAAATTTAAAAATTTAAGAAATATTTTCATCAGTAATATTATTTTTCTTACTGGATTTGATAGGGTTATGATGAGATACAAAAATTGCAACAAGAGAAACTAACATTTCGACTGCTGATTAGCAACTAATATGCCAAAACCTGTGATAAGTTAGAAGTAGATGAATCACACTAGCAGCTTTAAATGATTAAAAAAATTCTACTTATTTCATCCTTATAGGTAATATATAATTACATATTATATATATTAAAATATGAAATTATGGATTTAACATAAAGTTAGATTTTATTTTATATATTCTAGTAAAATAGTCGAAAATATTAAAATAAATTTATACGCTCAATATATTTTTAATATATAGTTTTATACTTTCTACATATATTAATTTTGTTTGAATTAAAAAAAAAAGAAAAACTTGTTCAAATTTTTAAATTATCCTGATAATTTTAATTCCAGTTTAATCTTTTTAGTTTCGATACCGATGCATAAATTATAAATCAAATTTTGTGTATCGTTAGATATGCAAAATGTTTGGATTATAAAGTACTCAGTCTTTTAAAAGAAACATGCTTTAACTGAATAATTTATTGTCGTTTCTTGTTCTTCTTTCAAATACTAAGAAAATATTATTCTACGAAAGTGAATAAAGCGATAATTAACCGAAAAATTTTAAGAATTATTTTGAACGAATAAATTCATGTATTTTATGTTAATTAATATAAGTATAAAACATAAAGTTACTTTAAGATAACGCGTCACAAATTGAAATTTGTTATATCTATAAATAATTTTTTGATAATTCTTTGAAGTTCGGTATTGAAAATAATGATTTAAAAATGCATTCAACCGTTACAAATATTGAAGCAATTATTTAAAGCCGTAAATAATTGAAAGTGAGTTTAAAAACTTCTAATGAATGTGTTTTTTTTATATCTAATTCGTAGAACAAGTATTTTTCCGTTTTTATAATTAAGGAAAATAAGTAAAAAGAAGAACATTACGTGACTAGAAATAGAAAGCTCAGCCTTGAATTTTTGTGCACATATTAAGGATTACATCTGGTTCATAGATTTTGCAAGTCTTTTGCTTTTTTTTCTTCTACTTTCTATTAAAAAAACAGCAGTATATTTACTTCTAGCTATTTTTTTTTAATTATTAGTTAAAATATATATAAAGATTAGTGATAAAATTGATTGTATTAATAAAATTATTAAATAAATAGTTCGTGGCATTAAATATTTATATTAAACAAAAATATTTATTATTAAAATTAGATTCTTCATAGATAATTAAGCATGTTAATAAACGAAGCTGTTAAACTAAAAATCATTCAATTAATTATAATTATATTTTATATGTTTTAATTGATGATGTTTTAATAGAGTTTTAAAACTTTGATTGGTTGCCGTTGTCTGTCGTTGCCGCTCAAGTATAGCACGGTCAAACTCGGACGCCAATTACGACGACAGGGGGTTTTCGAAATAACTGGAACATCCGTCGACAAAATTTGACCTTGACGCGCATTGTCGAGCGACATTTGCCACCCGTGTGAATCAGCCTTAAGGCGAATAATGTCACGTGATGCGCACGTGTTGCTAAAAATAATATTTTTAAAAATATTATTTATGACTAAAAATTTATCTGTAATACTCATTTACATAATTTAAAATTAAAATAATTTTCATTACAATTAAAAAATAATAATTTACAGCAATTGTTCGAAATGGCCACCTCCAGCTTCGATGCATACTTCACAGCGTCTTTTCATTGATATCCGAACTCGTTCAAAAATTCCAGGAGTATTACTTATACTTGAAAGACGTACAGCTTCTCTGCTATTTCCATTCGCTAATCCATAAATAAGATGCATATCTGCCATATCTGTAAAAGAATAGTGAGTATCCATGGGAAAAAACTTGATTCAATCTGGTAGAAAACCGTATCAAAAGCAGACGATATTCAAATGAATTTTTTTTTGCTGTAAATTATTATTTTTAATTGTAATAAAAATTATTTTAATTTTAAATATGTAAATGAGTATTACAGAGGAAGTGACATCACAAAACTTTAAACGGTATAACTTTTTTATGAAGCCTCAAATCGAAAAACGTTTCTCTAGCTTTTTTGCTTAGAATGGTCTCATCTACCAGCCTGTGAAGTTTCACACACCATTTCTGAAACACCCTGTATAATTGTGTATATGTGTGTGTGAATTTTCGAGAGCTATTCACCAGATATATGTTTGCATATTTGATATATATGGAATCACTCTCAACTTTTTTTACTGTTGTCCGCGCTCCGAAATTTGACCTTTGATCTAGTGAATAACCCTAATTATATCTAGCCGAATTCAAATGAATAAGCCCCATTCATCCTTGGGCCCCCATTCTTCTGATATAAAGCCTTTCATTCGTTACTATTAAAATATAGGAAAAATTATCTGCACTCCGAAATTTGACCTTTGACCTACCTTACATCCACAAATATAGGATGCTGAATGGAAGAAAAAATGTTACATGTACCGTTCAGACTCTCTTTCAACTTTTTTATATAAGGCCTTACATTTTATACTGTTCACATACAGATTTATTAGGAATCAACTTTTATCTTTTGTCCGCAATCCGAAATTTGATCTGTGACTTAATGAATAATTATAACTGCAGGATTCTGAGTTCAACTGAATAAGCTCCATTCATTTTTTAAATTATATATGAATAAATTGCCGATAAGAGAACGAATTACCCAGCATGCTTTGCGGAATTCGTATTTGAAAGAAAATGGAGGCATTTCGTTGATAGCTTGTTTATAACATTTAATTTTATTACATTTATCATATATGGTACGAGAGATATATAATTTAGGATTACTGTAGTGATCTCAACTAAAATTTATAAACGAAATTGAGAAAACAGAATTTTCGGAGATTCAGGACTGATAAAAACAGCGTAAATGAAAAAAATTGCATAATTTCCTACAGGTAGGTCATAGGTCAACAAAAATAGTTGCTTTCGATTCGGAATGTAAAATCATATCAAAATTCTTTAGAATTTTGAAATTATTTCTTAAAAGTACATTAAAAATTCGACTGATAGGCCCCCAAATTTGGGGCCTTGTATCTCGATAACGACGCCTCAGAGGTAAAAAATAATTACATTTTTGGACTCAGCACCCCCAAATTAGGGGGATGCACTATAAGGGGGGTCGAATTTTTGAGAGCCTCTAAAGTAAACCTGTACCGTTCTATTTTCTTTTTTTAAAAATGTCAAACGCTGCTAACATTTCGTGATCTAAAGACGCCATCTTGAATATCTAATGTTTCGTTTATCGATAATACGATAATAAAAAATCCAATGTAATACATATAGGTAAATTCGATATATCGATTTATCAAAAATATCGGCCCAACATTAAATCTAACCCGTGAAATTCGAAAAAATGCAAAAATGATTAAATTCCACAGCAGACGATAATTCTATCTGTTCTAAAATGGCAAAAATGCCTGTTATTAGAACTTTTAATTGAAGTAATTACATCGTCATTTCAATTTATTAACTATTTTAATGTATTTAATATGGTTAAACTGAATTATGAATAATTTTTATATAAAAAACTTACAACCATCCTCCTACAACAACTACACAGGAGAGCTCCCATTTTATTTCTGAAATTTTCAATGACGTTTTTGATATTTAGTCCGTTAATGGTAAAGCGGCTACGATTGAATTTTATGGAATTGCCCAAAACAAAAAATTATGAAACAATTTTTATATTACTTCCTTTCTTACCTTATATTTAATCGATTCAGAATAAAATATTCCTGAAATTTACCCCTCAATAATTCCCAATGATCAATATTCCATCGGATTATGTCGTGTCGCGGAGTACCACGATTAATATCTTAATCCGCGCTCTCTAGTAGTGCTAAGAAACGGAGACGGTTTTTTTTTGTCAACAGATGACGCCACTTTCTCCTAAGTAAGAGTACTAAGTGGCAGGGCGAAACAAACCCTTTCACAGGCTTCCCACCCCTGCGAAGTAGGTCAGCCGGATTGTGGAGGACGGGGACGGGGATCGACGGGCCGGGCCCGGACCCCATGATAAATATTTTCAAGGAGTGGGATCCGAGACTCGAACCCGGGTCCTCCAGAGTGGAAAGCCGAAGCGTTTCCACGCGGCCAATCCGGCCGACGGTATGGGACCATTGGACAATCCCAGTGCTGGATTAACCAATAAGCAAAGTATGCACGTGCTTAGAGCATCAAGGGAAAGGGGGCACCACAGAAATTTTTCATATTCGAATTTATCATTTAAATTGCCGGTATTAAATTTATAGCCATTTTCAAAATTTAATGAAAATGAATAAGTTCTGTTTATAAAATGTTCTGTCGTGTCATTATGTTTAGCATGCAAATAAAGTACACTGTGCTCGCAGATTGGAAGCTATATAAATTATGAACAAGTCTAGACGTGTTTTAACAGTACAGTGGCGGGTACTAACTCATAAGTAGTTCTTAGTTTAGTTGCCATCTGTCACTGGTGTTAATTGCATCTGCATTCATAACCTCATTCTTGCTTTCAAAGTCTCAAACAGCCTCAAAGGTGTTTAATGACTATTCCAATAGCACAAGGATCTCCAAACTTTTCACCATGAGGACCACATTGGGTAATCGTTCTGCGCAGTGACCTAACTAGAAATTTTGAGCCCCAATGCAAATGTGGCCCAAGAGCCCCCATCAAAAAATATAAACTTTAATAAAGAATTTTAAAAAATATAAAAAAATACTTTACAGCCTCAAAGGTGCTTAATGACTATTCCAATAGCACAGGAGTCTCCAAACTTTTCACCATGAGGGCCACATTGGGTACTTCAGCATCATTCTGCGCAGTAGCGTAGCTAGAAATTTTGGGCCCCAATGCAAATGTGGCCCAAGGGCCCCCATCAAAAAATATAAAACTTTAATAAATAATTTAAAATATACTTTACGAAATAATATAAAAGTACAGAAAAATATGATAGGTACAATATGAAATTTCGAGAACTAGGATATAGAATTTCAATCATAATGATTCGGTGCTAAATTTTAGTCTTGGAAGCAGGGGCGGACTGGGACATACTTTCGGTTCTGGCATTATCCTCACAGCGGCCCACCTATCAGTTAGCTGCCCACCAGTTAGACTTGGTATTAGGACAATTCGCCGCACGAATATAGAGTTGTACGGACATTTCCCCGTAAGATATAGAAAAAGTATAAAGACAGGAGTATTTCAAAAAGTTAAATAATTTTTTTATAAATATTTTTGCAATACTCCTGTCTTTATTATATTTTTATATCTTAATGTCCTTGTGACAATATATCTGTAATACATAATAAATTAAATACACAGTATTTTTTACAAAACAAATTTTAAACGACAAAATAAAAATAATTATTTAATTACCTAAAATACAAATCTTTGTGTACAAAAACTAAAATATTGATAAATTTGAATAAAAATGAATGAAGAAGAATCTGAAACAAATATACATTATATTTGTTGAAAGTGCGGTGCATGACAAAAAATTGGTTCGTCTGCTCGGCCCATATTGTTAAGATGGCGCCACCCTTCTGGCATTTGCCAGAACGCCCTTATGGCTAGTCCGCCCCTGCCTGAAAGCCGAGGAAGTGATTCTAATAGAATAGAACTCTATATTACACAACTGGAAGCATACGGTCAGAAAAAGTTTTTTTTTTTTGTTAACAGATAATGCTCTTACTGCATGGAAAGTGGTGTCAAGTGGCGGGGCGAAACAAGCCCTTCCACAGGCTGCCCACCTGTGGAGGGGTCAGCCGGATTGTGGAGGACAGGGATCGACAGGCCGGGCCCGGACCCCATGATAAGTATTTTCAAGGGGTGGTACCCGAGACTCGAACTCAGGTCCTCCAGAGTGGAAAGCTGATGCGTTTCCACACGGCCAACTGTCAGGTTAATACAATCGTTCCATGAGATTTTGACTCGCCGTATATTTATTTAAAATTTAATTTTCAGATTATTATGCACTTTGCAATATGATTATTAATGTCACCTGAACGGCCCGAGTGCCGAGGGCCCCAATGACTTGCATCGTCTTGCCTTATGGTAGCTACGTCCTTAATTCTGTGGGCCATAGAAAAAAAAAAAAAACTCTAGAATTTTTTATTTTTATTTTTTTTCTAACAGATGACACCACTTTCCATTCAGTAAGAGTACTAAGTGGTGGGGCAAAACAAGCCCTTCCACAGGCTGCCCACCCCTGCGGAGGGGTCAGCCAGATTGTGGAGGATGAGGACTGACGAGCCAGGCCCGGACCCCATGATAAATATTTTCAAGGGGTGAGACCTGAGATTCGAACCCGGGTCCTCCAAAGTGGAAAGCCAAAACGTTTCCATGCAGCCAATCTGGCCAACTCTAGAATTAGATATATGAGTTTTATTGAAAGCAAATAAATCAATACAATAACGAAGCAGATAAGGAATTAACTTTTGTATTTCGTTTTGAATTCTTTTAAATTTTTTTCTTCTTTTGTCCATTTTCACCGACTTTTTACAGTCAGAAAGATCACGGTCAGATGTCAGAGTAGTAACGCTGTTGGCATGACACTCAGATGGATCCAGGTTCTCGTCCCGAGTCTGGTAACTCCTGAAAAGCTTTTTCAGGTGTTGGTCTCGGCCAGTAATCCCTGTCTTTCAATATCTGCCCACTCCACAGGTGTTGGTACAGCCCGTAGTTGGAACTGGCCCCATCTCTTAGTAATCTCCCTGATTGGAAAAGGGCATAAAATATGCAAAAAAAAAAAAAAAATATCGTAACTTGGATTACAGTTACTTTTTGCTATTCAAGAATATATTTTAAATGCATTTGAAATCTATCAACACCCCGTTTTTTGCGGATTCTTATTGGAAAATTATTCCAATTGGCAGGCCAGATAAAATCATATCATGGGCAGTAGTTTGCAGACCCTGCAATAGCACAATCAGCTCTGGCTGTTTAGTCTAAATGCAAATTTCGTTTTATATATATTGAATTACAAGTGTAAGGGGGGCACCAAAATTAGTTAGTGCTTAGGGCATCTAAGGGTCTTAATCCAGTACTAGTAGCAGCTATTGCATATTGTTGAAAGGCTTTGCTTGCTCACTAATGGTAATGGTACAATGTATATACAGGATGACAATTATTGAGTTATATGAAAAAAAGCCTTGATAACTTTTAACCGTTGGCGAGATTCAATTAAAACTTGGCGGTTGAATGCAGGGCATGTTGGGATTTTTTTTGAGCATGTGCACTTTTATTATTATTGTTGTTCATTTTTCAATGAAAATGTCGCAATACAGTGTCTCTGAGCGTATATCGATTATCAAGGCCTACTATTCGAGCAATAACAGACCGACTGTGGCTCAAAAGAAAATTTGCGACCGAGTACAAGCTGAAGATAACTGGTCCAAGTGTTATAACAATCAAAAATTTGATTCAAAAGTTTGAGAGAACTGGTAGTGTTTGTGATGACAGTGTTGGCAATGTTGGTTGTCGAGCAAGTGTGAAAACGCCTAAAAATATCAAGAAAAAACACAAATTGTGTTTCAAAACAACCCAAGGAAATCGATCAGACGAGCTGCACAACAGGCCGGAATCAACTGGGATACTCTGCGACAAATTGCTGTTTAAGACCTGCAGCTCTTTCCTTACAAAATTCAAACTCATCAGCCCATTTCGCAATTAAGAAGTCTTTCCACCCAAACTGGCAACTGTTTGGTGTGCAATGTCCAGTTGCAGAATAATTGGTGCGATATTCATTGAAGGCACGGTGACTGCTGGACGATATGTCAAAATTTTAGAAAATGATTTCATCCCTATTATCCAAAGTGATCCAGATTTTGAAAAGATGTGGTTCATGCAGGACGGAGCATGACCCCATTGGACCAATAGAGTGTTTGAAGTCCTGGAAGAGCACTTTGGAGAGCGCATTCTGGCACTGGGGTACCCAGAGGCCACTGGAATGGGAAATCGCTTGGCTGCCCTATTCTCCTTATCTCAACACTTGTGACTCATTTTTGTGGGGGCAATATTAAAGATAAAGTTTACACAAATAACCCCAAAACCATTGCTAAACTCAAAACTGCCATTCAGGAGATCATTGAAAGCATTGATATTCGAGAATATATTTTAAACCCAATTTTAATTAATGCATTTGAAATCTATCAACACCCCGTTATTTTGCGGATTCTTATTGAAAAATTATTCCAATTGATGGGCCAGATAAAATCATATCGTGGGCTGTAGTTTGGAGACCCTGCAATAACACAATCAGGTCTGGCTTTTTAGTTATTAAAATGCAAATTTCGTTTTATATATATTGAATTACAAGTGTAAGGGGGCACCAAAATTAGTTAGTGCTTAGGGCATCTAAGTGTCTTAATCCGGCACTGGACAATCCATTGGGGGTCTGGAGTCATCAAAATGTTAAGAACCCCTGGTCTAGCTAGTTAAATATAGTGGCGAGTAAAAAATAAATAGTCGTATAGGCTAAAAAATTTAGCACAAAAATTTCATTTTCTGGAATTCTTGTATCCAAATACAGCACCCTTTAGTACAGTCCTTCTTAATAAACTATGGGTCACGTCCCCAAATGGAGTCGCGAAGCGAAATGCTGGGGTCGTTAAAATTAAATTCAAACACTTGAATTTCAGTTTATATGTAATTTCACAAACGCACAATATTTAACGTATGAAAACGTATGTATTTTCAGTGCAGTTAGTTGATTGTATTCATCATAATAAGTGTATAAATGATTTATGTATTCATATGTTTTATTTCATATTTAATACCTGGGGTCGCGAAAAATCTCGTGATGAAATATGGAGTCATGAATGAAAAAAGTTTAAGAAGCACTGCTTTAACAGATAAATAAATAAATTGTTTGTGTGTATTGAAAAGCTATTTTAATAAAATCTACCGGTAATTGTAAAACAAATACAATTATTTTTTCAATATTATTGAAATGTGATCTATTTTTTAAAGTATAATTAAAATATTAAATAGAAAACAAATATAAAAACAACCCAATATTATTTATTTTCATATTGCATGATTTTTTCTGCTTCATTTTGTTTTTATCTTTATTAAAAACAAATATATTTTTAACTAAACATTTTCCTAGAATCTTGAGATTTTTGAGAAATAAATTAATTATTAATTCGGGAAATCTTGAATGTCGAGAAAGCAAAAAGTTCGGGAAAACACAATCACTACTGTTGCTAAATAAAATTAACATCTGAACATTTTTCAACATTTGCATGATATAGTACCAGTCTTAGTCTTTTGATACTTTATAGTTAGTTAGATAATTTAATTATGCCGCCGAATCTTTCACGAAATATTATAGTAACTATTTCCGAGTTTACCAAGATCTGATCAAAACCTGCAATAGAATCTGTTGAAAGATCGAATGATCAATTACAAATGGTCGAATCTATATCCTTTTGAAAATTCTGGAATAGATCCTAATCTCTCCATGTTGAATAATAGTTCGCGATATCTGGATAGGCAATTTTTTCTGCCGTTTTTCTCGCGATCAATTTCGTCAACAGATATACTGTATATAATTGATTTCATCCTTTTTATCATATTACAAACCGTCGTAAATTACAATTTTTATTGAAATTACTGTTCTTGATTAAGGAGCAAGAAATTGACATAATCTAAAAAATATATTAATTTTCTTATGGCAAACGATCGGAGTAAACACCCGGTATAGTAATTTTGTTTATACATTGTAGTTTCTCAACTAGACCTGACATTCTATTTCATTACGAATATGGGTTGTCACTTCGCATCCATCCAGAAATTATGTAGTGGGGCCCTTTCACATAATTTTTGGCTGGAAAATGATGTAAAACAAAAAATTATGAGCCAATGTTATTCAGAGAAATTGTTGATCAAAAAGAATTTTTTGAATTATATTATTGTATTGATGCTAAGTCTTCTTGTGGATAATTATATATTAGAAAATCTTAATTAGTTGGATGAAAAATGATTTAAATTCGTTTTTTAAGCAAAATCACGAAATAATGCCAATTTTTGATAGGAATTATTATAAATTATAACTGAATTATCTTGCTATTCGATATATCTCATCGCACTTTCCAGCATTTTCTTTCTGAATGACTTATTCTCTTTTAGTTTTTATTTCTACCCTTGGCTCGATGAAAATTTGGCCGGTTAAAGAAACCGGATAAAAGAGAGTCTAATGTATATCTAAAACATTTCTCCTATTGAAAGTAAAACTCTATCTAAAAAAATGAAGACGTTACACTAGTTAAAAAATTAATCAAAAATGACCACCGATCAAGACTGAGTGATGCACGATTAGAAAGCTGAGACACAATCTAACACAATCTAACTATTTCTTAAGTACTATGATTATAATTCTTACAAAACTATATTAAAATGAATACAAGAGATTAAAATATAAGGAGCGTCGACATAATGATACAAATGCTCCTGAGAAGTGATGCCTGATTGGCTTTGTATGACAAAGATTCAAAAGTAGACAGTTCGTCAGTAAGGTTCACAGAATAAAGTTCAAACATAGTAAAATTTCTGTCCTTGAACGACATGATAGTTGGTTTTCCTACCTGTGGATTCTGTG